>CALZFC010000001.1:8672500-8785000 GCA_945643635.1 Allodiplogaster sudhausi | reverse complement strand
CTGAAACCGGGATTCCGCCTAACCTGGGATCTTTCTCTCTGATGACACGTAAGAGTCCTTCGTGTGGCAGTGCGTCTTCCCGTGGCACTGCCTTTCCAGCAGCTGAAACAACGAGTCAGTAGCTAAATCTCTTGCATACGTAGCTGCTTTGTAGTTAGTAGTAAGAGTCAAAAAGGCAACATATTTTGTGAAACTCGACCTCTTTGCAGTTGATAAGACAAGAAAGAAATTAAGAAGTAGAAATGGAAAGAAACCATCAACAACAACGCGATCCACAGCATACCGCTTCACCTTCGGCCTTATCTGTTTGCCGGGCTCTGAAAGGAAGAGAGATGAAAGGGAGAGAGAGAGAGAGAGAGAGATGAAAGAGTGAGATGAAAGAGATATATAGAGATAGAACAACAGAGATGAAGGAGATATAGAGAGAAAGAGTGAGCGAGAGAGATAGAGGGTGGGAGGTAAGCATGGAGAGAAGGAGATGAGAGAAAGATAGGGGGGGGGGAAAGCGAGGGGAAGAGAAAGAGAGAGGATTCTGACCAGCCGAACTCCACGGCGACAGACCGTCCCTGTTGACTTGTGTGAGATCGACGGCTTCGGTGGTGACAAAGAAGCAGAAGATGCCCGCCTGGCTGGAGAGGGGCGGCAGCCAGGGCCGAGCGTGCAAAAGAACACCGCGGTCTGCTCTGGAATTATATTCAATAATAAATAGCATCAATGTAGATCCCGGGCAAGAATCTCAAATTTTAGCTTCAGCCAAAAACCCCGTCTTAGACCCAATTTCGTTTATCTTAGTAAGACTGCAGCAAATTATGAATAAGATTTACTGAGGCTGTCCTTTCCATCTTTAAAGGAGCTCGCGGTCAGAATCCCCCAACTACAGTACTACAGTACCCGCACTCATTCCCTTCGGGACCCGCCAACTCACGCATATCTCGCATCGTTGATGACGTATTTGAGGACGAGATTCTTGTCGCCGACAATCCTGCGAGTGCGCGCCACAATGTAGCGATCGCCTGTTGCTGTCTGGCGCATCGAGTTGTCAAACTAAAGAAAATGTTTTGGTCAATCTGGCACTCCATGCACCCGGAAGACGCACCGAATATATTTCTCGTAAAGCACCGAATACATTCTTCGTTTCTCTTACAAGTTCAAATCAATCAATGTCGTCTAGGAAACTACTGACAACTTCAGCATCGATGATATCGCCCACTTCGTGCTGGTCCATCCAGTTATCGTCCGGTCCTTCGAACTCCTCCTGTCCCACCTAAATCAGTTATATTCATTAAAAAAAAAACTTTTTTTCCCACATTCCGACCATGATCTTATCATTAAATTATAAATTACTCACCCGGAAAGAATGTAATAAAACGGTTAAAAAATAAACGTGCCTCCTCAAATTCGTCGGCGTCATTTTCCTCCATGAGATCGACTTCGACCTCAATTATATAACATAATTATCCATGGATATATTACAAAGCTGAAACTCCAGAAGAATTAGAAAAGTCTTACCTCTTCTCCGATATCCATGACATCGACCATATCGTCCATGTCGCCAGCCTAGAATAAATGGATATAAAATAATTTGACATCAAACTGATTGCAGATGGCCCTTTAATGAAAGAGAATACAAAATCTGACTGATCTCTTGCCGCCAACTTTCGAAGTTGTGTAGAATCGAATTGGCGCTGGACGAGCTTCGATCGGACGGCCGAGTCTATGAAAGTAAAGAGTTGTATAAAATACAATGAGACTTGTGAGAATGAATTCAGTGGTTCTATTTCATTACAGAAGTGCGTCTTACAACAATGGCATGCAGAACAATTTATAAAGATAAGAAAATATTTTCCTTTTTCCTAGGTTCTTTTTAACCTCTTATATTTTTTCAGTTCTCCATTTTTCTTATCTGAAAATGAGTTCTATTTTTATTAAAGTTGAAAGTTCTCTTAAACCAGCCTTCTCTGGAAGGCGCGCAAGCATCCGGGCGTCGCTTGTGGAGCCGGCTCTGGCAGTTCTCCTTCTGCAGTGTACTCGTACATGAACAGCACGTAGCCAAGGATGGTCAGGTTGTTCCGCATCACGTAGTAGATCTGCAGATCTTTTAGAATAAATACAAATATTAATTTTTTCAATATACTTTTTTTCTTTTCATGAAACAGCCCGAGTGACTGTTTCTGTACTGTTGCTCGACTTCTTCTTAAATATACTTAATGATTACAAGAATACTCTATTATCAGGGAAGAGAGGGTTGTATGAGGGTCCCCCCAAAAGTGGGTGTAGCACTACAGGGGTGTGAGGGCCCCCAAAAGTGGGTGTAGAACCATGGGTGGTGTGAGGGTCCCCCCAACAGTGCGTGTAGAACCACCGTACTACAAAACTGCTACCGTACCCTCTTCCTGAGACGTGGACATCTCGCGAGTGTTGTGCACATCTCGACGAGGACAACATTAGAGAGTCGCCAATTCTTCTTCGTCAGCGCGTACTCGCCGAGGTCGTTCTGCTCTAGGGCAAGTTTGCGTGTCTTTGGCCGGATTGCTAAATAGAATTCACCTCAAACATTTCCTCTTCATCTGTCATGCTCATTGAGAAGCAACGCTCATGAAAGCCATTATTTTTTTTTTTAAATCAACAGGCACATTTTAAAATATATATTTTTTAAATAACATATTAAAATTTAAACTTTTTTTTAAAATGCCATATTTAGAACTCCCAAGAAAACCCACAACTGCTGGTCCAAGGCGACAGGGCATCCGTGTTGAGCGCGCACTGGTTGACGATGGCCTTGCCAGGCACGAAGCACGCGAAGGCCTCCTGCTGCTGCACGAGAGGAGGCAGAGACGGCTTGCGGTTGTGCACGGCGGACACGGGGCTGCAGAGGAGAACGGCGATTACGAGATCACATTCAGGCTTTTATTCCTTATTGCGAAATGCAATAGAATTATTCCCTGTTGCGAAATGCTATATAAATTCCTATATATACTGACAATTTGCATTTGCATCATAGGAAACTAACCCGACGACACAAAATTATTTTTCCATATAGAGGCATCGTTTTTCCCGCCAATTAAACGTCTTTCAAAAAAGTGTCATTTCTCTGAACACTGACATGCTGTCCGTCTCGTTGACGAGATACTTGAGCAGGGCAGCCTTGTCGTACGTCCAATTCGGTCGAGGAACGCGAAGGAAGATCGCCTCGGCCTCAGGCACTGGAACTTCCGAGCCGAACTGAAACAAAACAAAGTCATTTTCTTTTCTTGCCCTTTTTTCTATATAGACATGACTAAGCTACAGCCAAGCTCGCCGCAATTTCCGCATGAAATGCAGAGTCTGAAGGGAACCATCTGGTACAAAATGTGCCACTTTATAGTGCATGCCTTAGCGCAGGCCATGAGAATGGGCATAAGGGTGAAGTCAGAGCGATAGAGAGATAGAAATAGAGAGAGGGAGAGAAAGAGAGAGCCAGAGGGGGAGACAGCGGAAAAGCGCGATGGCCGGAGGAAGGAAGACAGTATCGTTGCCAGAACTGAGATGCGAGAGTAACTCACGGGTCCTTCAGTGTGATCGAACTGCTCCGTGTCGAGCCCGAACTCATCGACTGGTTCAATGTCGTCAAAGTCATCATCGTACATGTCCATGTCTCCCAGATTAGAGGATCTCGAGCGTTCCTGGACAACAAAATATCACATTTTAAAGCTATCTTTTATTAAAATTAGGCATTGTAGTACTAAATTATACTACATACGAGATTTTATATCAATATTAAGATATTATTTCTTTAATGAATCAACGATAAAAATAAAATTATTTTGTCATCACTTACCGCCGAGACAGGAACTCCAATGATGCTCTTGTTGCCCTCTTCATCCGTGAAGCGAACCATCTCCATGCGTTGTCTGTTGAAGAGGCGTGTGTTACCTTGGTAGGAGATGGACGGAATTGGTCCTGCAAAGAAGACAGACTTCTTCTATCTACCGTATCACAGAAAGGGGAGCGTGACTTGCCTGCCTCGATGTAATCGTATATGTACATCGCCAGTCCGAGAAGAGTTCGATCTCGCATCATGTAGTACACCTAAAAAACCTATTGTACTAATATCTTTAAGTTAAAAAAAATTAACACAATATCGATCAATATCTATTTTGACCCTCTCTCTCCACTGCTTCGATAAATCTATTCCTGCATTATTCTCTCCTTCCATCTCGCTTTATAGCTAACCATGCTCTCAATCTAAGCACGGACAGCTTTCTTAAAGTTCCAGCGACACAATACTCAGCAACACCTCTTTTTTTAACCAAATCCTTTGACATATCTGCCCCATCCTTCTCCTACCGTACCCTCTTCCTGAGTCGGGGAAGTCGTGGCAGGAGTGCGGAGTATTCAACGAGGATGTAGAGTGAGCCTCGCCAGTCGTCATTCGACACGCAGTACTCGCCTCCTCGCATGAACACGGCAAACTTGCGCACTTTCGGACGAGTCGGCGTGAGGTTCGCGTGCGCGATTGGCTCTCAAATTTGCATTTTATTAATTTATTTTCCTATTTAATATCTATTATTCCTATAACACGTCTTCTTTTTTTCAATAAAAACTCACGAGATGAAGACCAAGGCGAGAGCGCGTCCGTAGTCAGCGACTTCATCTCCGTGATCACTTTCGTGTCAACAAAAGTCACGTATGCAGCTACCTAAAAGATTCTTCTTTCAAAGTGTACGGATATTAGAATGTCTTTTAACTCTAAATTTGCTTTAATTGTTCTACAAAATAAGATGATATGAATCGGAACAATCAAAAGGAGGAATATGAATAAAAACGGACATTCGTTGTAAGAGGCGGAAGCGAGGGAGGAGCCGCATTCACCCATCCGTGTTGCTCACTGAAAGAGGATCATGAAATAAGTCAAGTTTTTACTCTAATATTTCTTTTTTAGAAAGCAAGGAACAAAGACTAGCGGATAGGAGAGTAGTGGAACAGAATTTTAAGGAAAATCAGGTGGGCTGGGAACAGTTTCCTCAAAAAAAATCTGAAATCACGGGACTTCGGCAGTATATGAGTGGGTAGAGAGAATGGGTATCCAAATAGGGTTGGGGAAAACTATATCCCTGAGGACCACCCACACCCAACTCACGCTCTGTCCGTGTCGTTGACAATGAGTGCAAGGATGACATCTCGCTTGAGCAGCGGAGCCAGTGCTCCATCGCGAACTTTCAAGAAACGATCGCCCAGTTCGGTGATGACTTGCTGCGGCTCGTACTGAAAGGAGAAGGACAATCAGTGGACACAGGAAGGCCGGAAATTGGAGACTTTATACTGTAGTACAAGGCCGATTAGAGAAATATGTTCGCAATATTCTTACTTTTCCGTTTTTGAAAAATTCAAACTAAAGAAAAGAAAACTAACAAATTCCGTGAGAATGTCCTGAGAAGACATGAGAAAGGCGACAGAATCACCGCCGTGAGCGGAGGCAAGCTAAAATTATTTAATTTTAAGGATAAAATACAAGATAAGGGGGAAAAGATCCTTTGTTGGAAGTAATCAAGGCAGAAGAAGTAGAAGAAGTAAGAACACGAAAGTGACGTGGGACGATGAAGAATTAAAGAGGTGAAAAATGATTGATAATTGAGAGAGAGTGTGCGAAAGGCAAAGAGAGCGAGATAGAGAGAAATGAGAGATACAGGGAGAGAGAGAGAGAGAAAGAGAGTGCCCACCGCCCGTCGTCGCTCGTTCTCATTTTCCTCCTCAATGAGCTGCTTGCCAATGTCGACATCGTCATACTCGACCATGCTCGAGTCATGGAGACGCTGGGCACGGAGGCCTTCCGCTTGACGCCTAATCAAATACACATTTTATTAGTCCACTTAAAAATAATCCAAAAATACTACAAATTATTATATCACACACAAAAGTAAAATGTTACAGATTATTAATCCGCTCAAGAATAAATCTAAAATATCTTTTCCTAACGCATCTAAACTAAGACTAAACCAAGAGCTCATAAACTGGTCTCTATTTCGAGTTTCTATTTTCCCCTCTTTCCTTAACAATATCCTGTAATTGGGGCTGCGAACGAAGAAGTAGTCACAAAACAGAGCAAGACTCTTTTTAATCTGATCACAGAGACAAAACAGCCCCTAATATTGTTGGTAGTCAACTCTGCACGGTATCTTTGACATCTCTCTGAATAATCCCCCTTCAACTACAGTACCCTTCCCACTTCTCCTCAGGGAATAATGAACCCCTCCTAACTCACTTTTATTCGTGAATTGACAAGACACGTTCAGGTGGCCCAATACGATGTTCACTCCATTCAATAACAACAACTATAAAGACAATCCATTCTCTTCTCAACATGCGGTTAATGTCATCGACTACAGTATCGCCCTATCGTAACCCTAAACTCAACTGCTATACCGTAACCCTGACATCCACCAAACTGACTGTAAGTAGCTCTTCCTCGAATTGATTGGTCTTCCTCTGCCTCTCGAGATGGCTCCGATGAGTAGTTGGGAGTGTCCTCCAGAAGTGATGAGTCTGCCTCCACTTCCACTGGTGCCTCCTCCTCTGCCTGCTCCTCCTCCATTCCCTCCTCCTCCTCTTCCCTCTCTCTCTTCTCCGCCCGAGTCTCCTCCACACATTTCTAGTGCTGGCGGTGCGGGCGCTGCGTCATCTCCACTTTCGTCATCTTCATCATCGAACTAGAAAAAAAAGGATGACAATGAGTAAGGGTGTTTACATGTCCTCATGCTTTAAAATCATTTGGTGAGGTCCGAAATAGGGGGCATATATCCTTTTTTATGTTAAAATATGCCAAACCCAATTTTCGGTGAAGGGCTCTTAAGTTCCAGGCCAATGATTCCGAATGGTTCTTGACAATAGTGAGACCTATTTAAACACTGTCAATGATCGAGAAGTATCAATGGATCATTCATACTTTCTTACCCTGATGAAACATGCTACGATGCAGGGTTCTCATTCATAAAAAGCCATATCATTTCCGGAGTAAAAAAAACTTCACGATCTTCAAAATGTTTCTTAAAAGTATGCTTTCAAGCGGTCGAAGGAAGAATAAGGAATAAATATAAATTTAAATTAAAAAGCGAGGGAAAGAAAAAAAGATAAACCCGAAAGCTGGCTCGCTCCTCTACGATGACTTCTTCGAGATGCGGCTCGCGTTCATCATCGACAGCAGTCGCGGCAGCCGCTCTCGCAACGGCCTCGTCTTCCGCTGCGGCCACCTTGAAGGGAGACAAGGGAGAGAAGGATTCTTGGGCAGGAAATTCGGCTATTTTTAATTCTTATTAGGGAAGGAGGCAGTTAAAATCCTATTATGGAAGGTTGTAGTTATTATTATCGAAAGTAGTCGAAAGGAAAGTCGGGGAGGATAAAAAACAACAGAACATTCGGCTAGCTTTGTCTCTCGACACCAAGAAATGTGTGTGTGTGGTACAGTTCTAGGAAGGAACAACATTAGAATGGAACGATAGCCGTAATTATGGGTAACCTAGAAAAGTTTTCGTCCGGCTAGCATGATCAGACCATAATAAGCCGTGGCTGGAAGGGAATTGGCATCATTCTGATCATCAACAGCCTTGATTCATCAAGATAGCAACAGCAATCTCGACATAGGCCTCTTACTGTTTTTTTTTAATTCCAAACCATTCAAGGAATAGCAAAATATCTGTTTTCTTGAAAACAGCCAATGTTCTGAAGTAGTGAGTAGGGAAAAGTCATTCAACTCATGCGATACATCTTTTACCTCAATGTACGCCTCATCCTCGTCGCGACCTCCTTCTCCGGATGGCCCTCCTCCGCCTTGGCTGTCACGCTTTGAACGCTTGGCATGCGGAGACGCGGTAGACGACTCTGACGAACGCGTTACACGCTTTGATGGCGCTGGAAAAGAAAGGAATGCATGCCCGTTCGAATAGTTTCATTGTCCATTAAATACCTCGCAACATTACAAAAAAATCTCCAGAAACAGTATAAGAAGAAAAGAAATCCACAATTCCAAATCCAGTTGTACGCCGAGATTAATGTGTGCGAACAAATAAATAACTAAGAATATCATGAAATTGTTCTCGAGTAACCTGGAACACTGAGGTGTGCCTTTGCGGGAGAAACAGAACCGAGTGACGGCTGAGTCGATGGAAGCTCCTCGTCTACCTCTTCCTTGACTTTGCTTTAAAAAAATATATCTTCCGAACTAAGCGTGCAATAATATTCGACACAAACCATATAATAATGGTCACAACCTATTCTGCTCTTATTCATCGCCTCCATTAACAATTTAAGAACAAAAACGCCAAAAGAAAACCATATATCGTGTTTTTTTAACTAGCAAAATTGCAAAATTTACTTTTAAACAAGCAAAGCGCATATTTTCCGAGTTTTGCTACTTTTTCTAAAGATTCTTTTAAATACTTTTACATTTTCTCATTGAAATTCCTTTGAAAACAAAGAATAAATAGTGCCTACGACGTTTCCAACCTGGTGCGCCCGGCGGTGCGTGGTGTGGACGGCGCGGTGCTCGCAGTGTCATCGCGATGGTGTTCCGCCGACTTCTCCGTTTCAGATTCTCTCCGAGTCGCGTAGATGCTTCTCACTTGACGACGTGGTCGTTCCATCGTCTTCTTCCACTTCTTTCTTCTACTTTTCTGCCGATTCCACAATGAACACTTTCAACTTCACATAGACAACACCATCCAGCCGCTGACGCGCACCCTTCGCGTGCGCGTTTCGCGCCCAATTCAATGTGGTGCCCCGCACCGAAAAGCCTGTACCGTAATCCACACCCGAACCCAGAGCGATCTCAAAATGCTTTGCCAATCAAAGAATGTTCATACCAAATCTTTTATTAAGTCACCAAGCATTTTTACAAAAGAAGAAATCAAAATCGATATTCATAAGAGTACAATCGTACTTACAACCGCCCATTAGCCAAGTGCAAGGAAAACATGTGGACGAAAAAAGACTTAAACATGAGTGCGATGGAAAGTAGAGTGGTTTGGATAGGATAACTTATCAATGTCACTACATTACAACCCTTCAGAGTCTGCCTGATCTTAAACGAGCTCGCCATCCTTGGAAGCATTGTAGCCTTCAGAGTGGTGGGCGGGCTCTAGACAATCCGAGGGGGGCTCAATGCAGTTCCATCAATCTCTCCCTAAACATAAACATGTGTGTTCGGCTTACACAATTATCAATTCCACACATGATAAGCATATCTTTCAATCTGAACAATTTTAGGGACACGCAGCTTCGCTATCACACAGGAGACATGGGAGAGAGAAGAGAGAGAGAGAGAGAGAGAGAGAGAGAGAGAATGAGAGAATGAGAGAGAGAGAGAGAGAGAGAGAGAGAATGAGAGAGAGAGAGAGAGAGAGAGAGAGAGAGAGAGAGAGAGAGAGAGAGAGAATGAGAGACAGAGAGAGAGAGAGAGAGAGATAGAAGAGAGAGCGGAATTAAGCTAGGGAAAAAAATCAAATAATTATTCATAAACAATAACGATAGAATAGATATTTCGATATACATTACTAAGTGTATGTTCCAGATTCGCGTTGCACTAGTGATACGGGACAAGAGTAGTCAAAGTAGTTCCCATGTTTTGGGGATCCCTATGGGCACCTAAATCAGGGGGCCTACAAATCACTCCTTCATTGCCCAAAATCACTCTTGAAATCACACACTGCGCATGTGCAAAAAAGGCATCGACAGAAGGACACGAGAGGGGAGAGGAGAAGAGGTTGGAGATGAAAAGACAGGGAAAACAAACAAAATGACCAAGAGAGGTGGTAGTGGTGTATCTTCAAGGAATATGGGAACGGGGCACAGAACAGAAGAAGAACTAGACAAGGAAGGAGAGTGGTATGAGCTCATTACCCAGGACGATGCAAAATGGCTTGCCAAACACACCATTCGCACACGAAAACGAAGACAAAGTATTACTAGCAAATCAACCGTTAGAGAAAGAGAGGGAGATATACAGTACACATCGCTCGGGGTTGGCAATCACATTTCTTATTTAATCATCTGGAGAGAAAAAACAAAATACGACCGTATAAAACTACTAGTTCAGAAGTCTTACAGGCTCTGGATTTCCACAGTGAAATTATGCCGTAGGCCGTGGTGCGCGGGAGTGGTAGAAATGTCGACAAATGTAGGGTGCAGGAAATTGTAGAGGGGAGGGCAGGAGGCGCCGACGGAGGAGAGACGGGAAGTCTGCGCTCAGGGTGGTGACGTTCGTGACGACCTCAAATTTCGTATTGAAATATTTCGTCCGTGACTGTTTTACACCGTGCTCAGCCTTCTGAATGTATGTATCTACATACACATTTGCTCTTTCAGTTTCCTCTGCTTTGGTTCGTCCTATGTATTCATTTCTGAATTTTTTTCTTTACATTACTTTCTTACGGCTTGCTTACAAGGAAGGAGCATGCGGACACATCTCTCTCACTATCATCGTCTCTTTCTCTCACCCCGGCTGCATCGGCCGAGCAGTCAAGACCCTTTTACTCTGCAGTGCGTGCCTTTCGCCTGTTCGAAATCTGCAGAAAACAAGAACAAGCACAGCAGACACCACGACCAGGAGAGTGAAATGAAGTCCGGCGGAAGTTGATGAAATGGTCAACACCACGAATTTACCAGACATCACTACAACCTCGAGTTAGTTCTGTTTACATGCATGATAGGGAAAGTGCAAGATGGTCGAGATGTGATGTAAGAGTGTTGCTCTGCTTCGTTATTTCTCTGGATAAAGGCTTTATGATAAGTGCACAAACACACCACACCACTGCGAAAGAAAGCAAGAAACCACACGTAAAGAAAGGGACAGCAAGTGAGAGGTTGAACAGAGGGAACATAAACATGGAACATAGCAGCAAAGAGAGCGAGTGCGAGGGAATTAACTTAATTTTTTGAGGAAAAAATAATTGGTTTTAAAGCCGTTTTTTAAAATTTATATTATCATTTTAAGTACCCCACAATGATTTTCAAGCCCATTCTGTGTTTACCCCACTCTACTTTTCGAAGGCATGCATCAGGGAGGGGCTGACAGGATAAAAGACGGTCTAGTTGTTGGAGCAGCATTGCTTCTTCTGAGTGCTTTCCGTGGCCGCAATGTCGATGCCGGCCGAGGGGAGGGGCACGACGCGGTCGTTGCCGACGTGCTTGTTCGAGACCGACTTGTAGATCTCAGTCAGGATGTTCGTGAAGGCCGCTTCCACGTTCGTTGAGTCCAGGGCTGACGTCTCTGCAATTTCAAGGAGAGTTTGGTACTCTCATACATTCATCTAGTTTAAATTTCTTTTTTTTTATTAAAAAACCTGTTTTCGCAACCGTACCTCACTCCTAATATAAGTGTAAACCATTTCCTTAAAATGAAGAACACGCCCTCTTCGTTATACAATGGAATTGAACTGTAATGATGTTTCATACACATGTCCTTGGTAGAAGATCTGGTCTTCCCTGTAAATGCATCCGACTGACCAATAAAAGAGAGCTGATTCTTCTCGGCGTACAGCTTCGCCTCGTCGGTGGGCACTGCCCTGAGATGGCGGAGATCGCTCTTGTTGCCCACCAGCATGATGACAATGTTCTGGTCGGCGTGGTCGCGCAGCTCCTTCAGCCACCGCTCCACGTTCTCGTACGTTACGTGTTTGGCTGAAGAGAGGAGAGAAAATGATACTGTGTCATTGACTCGAGGGATATATAAACTTTAACTCAGTCGACATATAAATATATACCCATTCCACACACTTCTCAAAACAACGATTTGGTGACAATTACCGGGGGTTATAATACTTATTTCCTGTATAAGAACACGCAAAAAATGTTACACTTATTCACCTCCCCAAAACGACCTTAAAAAAACTAGGCGTGGATGTCGATTTTGGAACTTTTCTTCGGTGCCGATATTTTGTTTGCACCCAAATACCAAGGATTATTCCAGCAGAAACCCACCAATATCGTAGACTAGAAGAGCACCGACTGCACCGCGATAGTATGCAGACGTGATTGCTCTGTATCGCTCCTGACCCGCCGTGTCCCAGATCTGTGCCTTGACAGTCTTGCCTTCCACCTAAGAAGATACACAATTCCCGTTGTATAACTGGACACTAGCTTTTTTTCTACACAAAATCAATAAGAATACATCATTTCTTATTTTAGAAGTAAAATAATTGAAAAGATAAATTTCATCTTTATCTAAATACCTGTATACTCCTGGTCGCGAATTCGACTCCAATCGTTGACTTTGACTCCAGATTGAATTCATTCCTCGTGAAGCGCGACAGCAGATTCGACTTTCCGACTCCTGAGTCGCCAATCAGCACAACTGAAAAAGGAGAGAGGCTGTTCAATTGAGAGAGAGAGAGGAGGAGAGAGAGAGAGGAGAGAGAGAGAGGAGAGGGAGAGAGAGAGAGAGAGAGAGAAAGAAAGAAAGAGAGGAGAGAAAGAGACAACTGAAAAGGAAGAGCAGCGGTTCAACAGTGTAATAACTCTTTTGGCTAATTAGAAACATCTGACTTCGTTGCTTTACATTTTCAAAATTGTTTACACGATGCTGCATTGGAAACTAATCAATCGCGATAGGCAGCGTGGCGGAATGGAATCACATTTCAAAACAATCACATCGCTCTCCCTTCGCTGCAATCGCACAGGTAGAGCAAAACGCCGTATTCGAGGTAGCAATGCATAAGATATGCGATTAGCAGAGAACAGGAGGGAGAGGGGGGATAGGGAGAGAGAGAGAAGAAAGAAACGGAGAGAGAGTGAGTGAGTGAGTGAGAGAGAGAGATAGAGAGAGCAGAAAACGAGGTAATAGATGGAGAGAGCAAGACAGGCAGAGAGAGAGAGAGAGAGACAGATAGAGAGAGAGAGAGAGAGACAGATAGAGATAGAGAGAGAGAGAGAGAGAGAGAGAGAGAAATTTCGAGTGTTGCAGCAGCAGTCGACCAGAACGGCCTACGCCCAATTGTGTGGCCTATTTCACAAGAACTCACTCGACGCCCATCCGTATTAGCATTCATATTAGTGCATGAGGAAGTCTTCTTTTCCTCAAAATTTCACAATTTGCTATAAAACTGCAAGACAGAGCATTGAAGAAAAGAAAAAAAAGAATTATAAATGCCGATGATTCATATGTGAAACGAGGAGATTCGCCTTGGGCCTGGTTTGTCATCATCTTATACGAGCGCCTCCACCTTTTGTGTACACCCAGAGCAGTCATCTCTCGCAGTGGGTTGAGCAGACGGAGAGAGGAAAGAGAGATGCAGACACCAATGGAACGAATTCCAAATGAAACAAACAAGCACGCGCAACTAACGATAAATTACAGAAGATCCGTAAAGCATAAAAACTATTCTGAAGCTTGTTTCAGCCATGGAAAAGGATGGTTCAAGTACACTTCAACAAATCTTCCCTTAACCCTGCCCATATCGCCTTTCACTCGTTGTGAAATAAGCCAGCATTACTTCAAACTCACAGGGAATAATGAATCCAGCATAATACAAGGGAATGCAAACTGCAGGACCGAAGAAAGAACACTAGCGTCATTGCAGTGACCAGCTAGATTATACGAGAGCAAGATCTTCTGGTCATCTCCCATTCTCTGATCTGATTGATGCAAGCAAGAGATCTGCTTCTCACCCTTGAAGAGGTAGTCGTACTCGTCATCACGTGAGCCCATCGTTGCTACTTCTGCGACTGCAAAATAAACGAGATCATTAAGGCAGATTCACGTGACCGAATGACCTTTCAAAACTGCGAAACATGTTAGTCACGAGTAGAAATCAGCGTAAAACCTGACATAATCGAGCTATTCAGATCTGATTCCTTCCAATATCATCAACCATCAACCTGGAAACTACCCAAAAACAACCGAGAACAAGCAAACAACTCGACACCGACTCGAGTGATCAGCCGCCCATTTCGGTACCAACTCGACAGGATTTCATACAGGACCGCACGCGACCGCAACGCGTGCGCTAGTCTAGGAGTGTGATCCCCGACACGAAAGCTACCGTAATTCTAATTGTGGTTTGCGAGAGCAATGCCAAAGTTTTATTTTAATTTTGGAAATTCTTCTCTGCCATGTTCTAAGCTTTGGTTTCTTTACAAAATGATGTTTTTATCAATTTTTGTTCAAAATTTCGCCCGCCGCGCTCTGTTTGTTTCGTTGGAATATAGCGTTTTGCCTTGGTTTGAGAAACTTTTGCCCTATTTATTCCACTTTCTGCAGGGTACCACCATGACTGCTGTAAAGAAGCTTCCGCAGGTCCCCGAGACCATCCTCAAGCGGCGCAAGCTGCGCGCGGAGCGTCAAGCCAAGACGCTTGCCAACAAAGTCAAGCTTTCCGTGGTTCGTATTTGAATTTCTATCTATTTTCCTTGTGTGTTGCTCACTGTTATATTTTGTATTAAGGCTTATTTTAAACAATATTTCATGGGATTCTTTAATCAGATCTTTCTCGTTGCAGAAGGCCAAGGACAAGAAGCAGAAGATCTTCAAGCGTGCCGAGCAATACGTCCGCGAGTACCGCCAGAAGAGACGTGTCCAGCTCGCTCTCAAGCGCGATGCCACCAAGGTAACATTTTCGTTCATATCATATGATTATTCGTCTTCTATAATCGTTCAAACTCATAAGAAATACTATGACTTCTAAAAAAACATATGCAAATATTGGAACTAATTAAGGTCGGCAACTACTACGTTCCCGACGAGCCCAAGCTCGCCTTCGTCATCCGAATTCGGGGAGTTAACCAGATCCACCCGCGCCCCAAGAAGGTTTGTTTTCTAGAAGGCGCCTACTAACAATAAGTTTTTCTTCGTTCTTTCAAGGTTTACGAGTGGGTATTTTTGACTTTTGTGTTTACTTTTAACTGAACATTAAAATAAATAAACGACTAAAACAATTGACTATTCAGGTGATGCAGCTGCTTCGCCTCCGCCAGATCAACAACGGCGTCTTCGTGAAACTCAACAAGGCGACCCTTCAGATGCTCCGTATTATTGACCCGTGCGTGCACCCTTTTGTTGCTTCTGAAGATTGGATTTGGAATGAATAACGAGTGTTAATTTCATTTCTGTTTTCAAGATGGTGATAGTTATATTTCATGGGACTTTGTGAGCACGGTACCTAGTGTATTAGCGATAATCAATGCGCTATTCCACTTTATTCCCTGCAATAGAATCGGACAAGTTTCTTACGGATTGCGGTCTGCAGAAGCAGGTCGTATTTCAGACTGTCAACAAAAGACATTTGCGAATGTTCGGTTTGCATAGAAAGTTAAAATGTTTTATGATGAAATTCCTCGTGAAAATTTATGCGTTTACATTTTTGCTCACATTCAGGTACGTTGCGTGGGGATACCCCAGCCTGAAGACTGTTCATGACCTCGTCTACAAGCGTGGATTCGCCAAGGTCAACGGCCGCCGCATTCCGATCACAAACAACGATATTGTCGAGGAGTCTCTTGGTCAGACACTTTTCTTGATGACGAAAGATTTTGAGAGGAGTCTATATAGGTTTGGAATGCAGGAGGATTCTATTTCATTTATGTAGCCTTACTCTTCTCAATAGTGGGATAAGTTTGAAAAAGTGCTTGGTTACTGTGGATAGTGGAAATTCCTAGGAACGGTATTTAAGCACGGTACCTAGTGTGCTGGCGACATTCAGTGCGCTATTCCACTTTATGCCGTGCAACAGAATAGGACAAGTTCTTACGGATTGCGGTCTGCAGAAGCGGGACGTATTTCAGACTGTCAACAAAAGGAATCTTTACGGATATTTGTTTTATATAATATAATATTTACCTGGGTTTTCATTTCAATTGAAAGTACGGGTGACGCAGCATAGTTAAATAAGATGTAAATTTACAGGCAAGCAGGACATTATCTGTCTGGAGGATCTGATCCACGAGATCGTGACGGTCGGAGACAACTTCAAGAAGGCCACCAACTTCCTCTGGCCCTTCAAGCTGAACAACCCGAACGGTGGCTGGTCCAAGAAGACGAACCATTTTGTCGAGGGTGGCGACTTTGGCAACCGCGAGGACCAGATCAACAAGCTTGTGGCAAGGATGGTCTAAGCTCCGCCCACCCGTCCACATCCTCCTGTTCTCTTTCCCTCGTTACGTCATTGTTATTGGTTGTTCACGATACCGAGTAAAGTGTTGCAACATTCTTTCAATGATCTGTTGTTATTGTACAGTTGTTACGTTATAAAAGGACGGCCTTTAGTAGTTTTATAAAGTCATAAAAAGGTTGGGTACTGGAGGAGGAAATGAAGGATGTTTAAGTGGAAGCAGGGTAAGTTGGGAACTATGGTCGAGTTCAGCCAGCATACGATAGTCAGTAACTGTACAGTGGTCAATGCCATTCTATGTAAGTGGAGACTTTCTGAACAAGAGTTGTAGAGTTGAAAATGATTAGGAGGAGTGGTTGATGCGTTCAATGATGGTCAGTCGTGAGTTATGCTCTCGAATCGAAAGCATCAGACGGGCCAGCACTCGCCAGGGCATGACTGGAGATGCTTCTCGAAGGCACCAGAGTCCACCTAGAGTACTACTGTAAAAAGTAGTACGGTAGTCAAGCTAACAATGCAATTAACATTCTGCTTCCACTACTCACCTGCATCAGAACAGTGTAGGCAATGAGCTTGTTAAGACTCGTGCGGGATGAGAGTACGTTGTAGATGCATTGGGATAGAGAGAGAGAAAGAGAAAGAGGGAGAGAGAGAGATGGATGAGGGAACAGAGAGAGAGAGAGAGAGATGAGGGAACAGAGAGAGAGAGAGAGAGAGAGATGAGGGAAGAGAGGGAGAGAGAGAGAGGGGGGGAGAGAGGGAGAGAGGAGGGAGAGAGAGAGAGATGGATGAGGGAAGAGAGAGAGAGAGATGGATGAGGGAAGAGAGAGAGAGAGAGAGAGATGGATGAGGGAAGAGAGGGAGAGAGAGAGATGGATGAGGGAAGAGAGGGAGAGAGAGATGGATGAGGGAAGAGAGGGAGAGAGAGAGAGAAGGTGTAGGAAAAAGATGCACAGAGAAGAGCAGGAGAAGCAACAATGGACACAGGAGAAATAAGGATGGAGAAAGAGACAATGGTGGAGGAAGAGAGAGATAGAGAGAGAGAGAGAGACAGGGATAGAGAGAGAGAGGGAGAGAGAGAAAAAAGGATGGAGAGAGAGAGGGAGAGAGAGACAGGGATAGAGAGAGAACCCTTGAAGCCGACGTTGTGTCGAGTCAGGACACGCATGCACTTACCACCTGGAGTCTGGCGGTCGTCCAAGTAGAAAGGCTATAAGTGGAAATTGATAGGAGACCTTTGGACTGTGCCCGACTCGAAACTTTAGATGCTTGTCAACTTCCTTTGCGATTAAATAGGATGTTCCGGTGAATCCCCGTCAGGATACAGTACTAGTTGGTGTGATCATGAGTATGGTGACGTGCGAGCTACAGTAAGATCTCACCTCAGTGCCCGGACCATAGTTCGTCTGCAGGAGGTACCAGCCGAATTCGCTGCTCGAATCCATCTCCGTTAGACTTAAGCATAATATAGTCCTCATTTAATGTGAAACATGTCGCAATATGCTCAGAAAGGAATTCGAAGAAAGAGAGAGAGAGAGAGAGAGAGAGAGAGAGAAATGGCGCGAAATAAAAAAGTTTAATCGCCGCCAAACATGTCCGTCTTGTCGAGCGAGCGCGTGATGATGGCGCCCTCGAAGGGGTTCGTGCCGGAGAGGATGGAGTAGACGGGAGAGAGGATAGGCGTGCTCATCAGACGGTTCTTGGCATCGGCAAATAGTCTAGACTGACCAGGGAGCACTTTCGAAGGTTGAGAGCGGTATTACGTAAATCAGAGCGAGAGAGAGAGAGAGAGAGATGAGGGAAGAGAGAGAGTGAGAGAGATGAGGCAAGAGAGAGAGAGAGAGAGAGAGAGAGAGAGAGAGAGAGAGAGAGAAAGGAGACAAGACTCGAATTCGGTTCTGGCGTTGTCATCCTGCGCAACTATTGACGCGCAGACTGTAAATGCATCGTAGAAGATGTTGTAGAGGACGATCTCTCCGAGCGAAATTCCGGAGTAGTTCGCGATGGACTGAGAAAGGAGGAATAAAGTTGAACATCTCATAGAGGAGGAGAAAATGAAATCGATAGTAAATAAGAGGCATTGGGGGTGGGCGACAAGTAGATGTAGAGGATGAATGACAAGAGCGAGAGAGAGAGAGAGGGAGAGAGATGAGGGAAGAGAGAGAAAGAGAGAGAGAGAGAGAGAGAGAGAGAGAGAGAGAGATGGGGAGCAAAGAGTAATGAATAGACACATGACGTACGCTAATTCTGTTCGATGCTCGGCTCGTTCATCACGCCAAAAACTACATCGACGATAGAGACGGCCTCTAGGAAGATTGGAGAGACTAGGCCTAAAGGGAGAGAGAGAGAGAGAGAGAGAGAGAGAGAGGATAGAGAGCGAGAGAGAGAGAGAAAGAGAGAGAGAGAAAGAGAGAGGGAGAGAGAGAGACTAGAGAGGAGAAATACATGTAGAGAGTGGGAAGGGAAGAAGAGAGGGTGAGAGCATGCACGGCGGGTCAAGGCGGACATTGGAGATTTTTTAGTGTTACCGTACGAATTATGAGAAAAACGCGGTTACGGTACCAAGCTGCACTAATAAAGAGTTGTCATGCGTGTAATAAGCAGTCTTGATATTTTCTTTTAATTGGTTCTTTCGATATAGTTGCTATAAACGGAAAATATTTTTATTGTAACCGGCCGGCAGCAACGTGCAGGCTACCGACGTCGGACGTCCTACTACCGACGTCCGATGAAGCATGCGCTCTGGTTTTCCCGAGTGAGCATAATTGTACTGATTTCAAGCCTAAGCGCACCTTTTGTTTGAACCTTCGCCGCCTAAATTTGGTCGAGCAAAAATGTAATTAGGCTCGGAAGCCTCAAAATTAGGTCCAACTTTTGCCTGATTAGGCAAATGTCAAATGCTTTATCTGTTGGTAATAAATACGATTTTTGACCATTCAACGAACCATTTACAAGCATAGCAGATGAGCAACATGTCAAAATAGTGACGAAATTATCCTATTTCAATCCAAAGTAGCTCCAGTGCTAATCGAACGACATTCTTTGTTGTAAAAAACGTTATTCTTTAAACTATTCACAGACTATCAGATAACGATAACTATTCACAGACGGGAAATTACTGGAATAGAAGGAAAAATATATGCTACCCATAAAACTCACAGAAAGTCACAGAAAAGAAATAGGAGAGGGAATATGACGGCTGACTTTCGTGGTGGCGACCTCACTCCATCTCATTCTGCGAGCCGCCGTTGTTTCTGCCTCCGCTTGCCTTGAACTTCGATCGTGCGTTGGTCCTGAAAATGATGCAATTCAGTAGACTTAGCGAATTTTTATGTTGTTTTATATAGAAAAAATGCACTGTTAAAAACATACGTGTAGTATGTGAAGTAATGGGACCACAGATCACAGACGGTGCTCTCGATCGCATTTTTCTTCTTCTCGTCGCCATCAGGGAAGGTGATAGAGGCCAAGAAAGCATCTGAAATCAAAATTTGCAATCAGATGTGAGGAGAGACTATAACAGAATCATACCTAAAAATAATTATGGCATAAAAAACACATACCGACACATGCATTGAGGATGGAAGACGGTATCGCGGTCTTCCGTCATTCGGCTTCGCAGCAACAGTGTATCGGTGCCGGACTCGCATCGGGATGATCTTAAGTATGCACATTTGGCTAAAAATTTTGGTATAATGAAGAGTTATCGAACCTGCTCAATGGCATGACGAGAAACGTGCTTAACGACGTTTCGCAGGGAGTTGCTCGCTGATGGGATTGAACCGAAGACCTCGATTATGTCGCTTTTCCCTAAGTGAAAGTAGATTTGAATAGGAACAGAATGGAATGAGTAAAATCGAACCTCCCGCAATAGGAGCGAACAAGAATGTAGGTGAACGAGGCAACGCTTGGGCTTCTCGTCTGTTGAACGTAACCTCCAAAGTTTCCTGAGGCGAACGAGATAGTCAGTTTTAACTAAACTTATTTGTCTGCATAACCTTGTCAACAGGACCCTTTCTATCCTTGAAAACTCGACGCTCAGTTGAAAGTTCCATCTAAGAATAAACTTTTTAATCTGTACGTGCTTTTTTTAAATTTTCTGAAAAAGATTTCAGAACTGACGTATCTGAGCATGCCGATGAGGGTAGCGTAAACGGGGAACATTTCCTCAGAGCAATTTCGCGCCAACTCAGACAGGGTACGGTATGAAATTCCCGTCATGTCACGCGTTTCAGATTTGAACTTCTCCTTGGAAAAGGTAACTTGTTCTACTAGGATTTTAAGCTGCTAAAGTAGCTAGACCTAACCTTCCCACGTTGAGTATCCTCAGAATTATCGACCAGATCGATGAAAAATTCACCAATCTTCGTCATACAAAACTTACCGTCACCAAACAACTCACTTGATTTGCATCCCTGAGAATAAGACAATGATGGGCGAGGTGATCCGTTCCCTCTATTTTTACATACCTCGTTTTTCTGCGAAATCCGAGGTGATTCTGCCCTGCATCGTCTTCTTCCCCTCCAGAATCGAAGCCGGATCCGCGGGGGAGTATGATGTCTCCGTTGTTCTCTTCGACAAATTCCTCGCCGTCGCTGTCGCAAAGGAGGCTCTGAAATAGATATCTTTTCTCATTATTTCCTTTTTATTTGTGCCAACCCTCTTGATTTGTTGTCGGTATTCATGCCGATAGTGCGCTTGCGACATTGGCAGCCGTAGTCCACTAGAAGCATGGGCGCCTCCTCGGCGACTAGAACTGGGAGTCTGGGGGATCCCTCTGCCACGAGAAATGCGAGTCTGGCCTATACCTCTACCACTAGAACTGGGAGTCTGGGCGCTTCCACCAGACATTCTTTCAACACGCCGATTTATAACCCTTTAAAATAGCTTATCCAGACGCACCATTATTAAAAATTTAAAGATATCTCTAAGCGCAAGCGAAGCTTTCAATTATGAAAGGAAACATTTACTCGCACTTTTGAATCTTTTATTCATGACAGCATCGCACGCCGGGCGTACGGCAAAACTAAGCACATCTCTCGCGCAGAAACTACAACTGAATGGCCAACAATATCTTTGATGTGAATCTCAATTACTTCTACAGCAGATGGAATAACAACACCTCCGTATCTAATGTCACACAGTTGCTCGGTGAGTTCTCGGAATTTAACATCTAAACCTTCCCTAGCAAGTGAGCGGATGAGAAGATCACTATGCCGCTTTCCAACTTTAATCTGCGAGATAACTGCTCTGTCTCCATTTTGACCCGCAAGAAGAAACCCAAGAAGTTTCCCGTAACGAACAGTATATCCAAATCGGTACATAATATGAGTACCCTGCAGAATCGATCCAACAACTTCTAAAGGGTATTATTAATGTACAGAATTCACTCATTACATTAAATAACCTTGTACAATCCCTGCCATTGCCCCTTCTTGTACTGTATGGAGCCTGTCAACTGGAGCGAAATGCATCTCGTGAACAGAGTGAGCGAAGGAATATTCGACGCCTACATGAAATCCGTCTGGACAATCCTTCGTCAGAGGACCGCACACTCGGGAAATTCGGGCTTATATAATAATTTATATAAATATTTAAACCTATTTAATGTACGACTTACACATAGTTCCCGGTGGATGCAGTTTCATTCTTGTCCCACTGTCATAGCAATAGAAGCAAGCAGCAGGGGACGAATGATGGCGCAAGCCAAACACCTTACGCCTGGCCTGACAATAAATAGCTCTAGATAAGTTATAAACAACAAAAAATACTGGTCATATACCGGATCATCGTGCGCTCCCGTAACCACTTTAGCGTCGATTGGGATTCCTTTCCACTGCGCTATGCATTCCAACTCTCGCACAACATAGCGTAGCAGGCGGTCATGAACGGCAGTGGACGGTTCAGCTGCACCAAAGTATACTGCTGCGAGAAACACTGCACCTTCCCTAGCCCGATGCGCGTCATCCATGTCAATCGACATTAACCCCAGAGGCCAACACTTTAATCTGAATTCATGTTTAGTGATTAAAGCTCTGTGGTTACAGTGGAGCTGAATTTTTGGTATATCTAACCTAGAATGTCCTTTTAACCGTACGCCGTCCCAACTGGAAACGAAGCTCAATGGCTGCACTGGGCCCCCAGTAACTTTCACTCTGTTTTGAAAGAACGGCCACGCCAAAGGCGTGTCAAGGATAACGCCGGACGCTATTCTCTCATGCAGAGTGCGAATGTGTGCGTAGTGACCATTTAGTAGCCGGTTCACTAGCTCTGCTATGCTCGCCAGAACAACTGTGCTCTTTGAAGGGCCATCCGGGCAGGAACAACTACGAAATACATTACAATTCAACCCATAAGAAAACATCAATTGAAATACCTGTCAATATCACGAGCGCAGAGGGCGCAGAGGCTTAGACTATGCGCAAGATACGCCTTGTTGTTCAAGAATGCACGCATAAACCTTTCGTGTGGACTGAAGTGACCAGCGAAATAAAGGTCCAATCCTGTGCGAATAGCACAGTATCATCAACAAGCTTTGCGCACATTAAATAAAGTAACTTTAATTTACTTGAAAAAAACATAGAGTTAAACGCAAGTTTTCTTTACCACAATACTTCAAATTTAACGAAAAAAAAGTTACAAACCGGCCTGGCTGAATGCACTGTCAATTAAGTGTTGAAGCTGGCAAAGGACTAGGGAAGACATGGACGATAAACTGTCCCCGCAAACACCTACAAGATAACGGTTGGTTCAAAATACTAGCATTCACATTTAAAAAAAGATGAAATAAAAAAAGGAAAAAAAACAGGTCACTTTCATTGTCGAGAAAATAACAATGAAATAGAAAAAAATCATCTGACTTTCGTTATCCGCCCGAGCCTCCGTAATCAGCAAATCATCGACAAAGGTGTTCTCGCCCTCATCGCCACTCGATGTCTCCATGATATCCACGTCATTTTCTTCATCAGCTTCTTCCACTGAATCCGAGGCATTCCTTAGAGTAGCTTCTTACACTCGGGCTTCTACTTCTCGCAAAGTCTTCCGTTTCTTGGTCTGGACGAACCTCCTTTCCATCTACAACAAACGTTATTTAAAAAAAAAAAATCACACACACACACAAATCACCAAGATATAACATTTCCAGCTTTCTTAGCCGCTTTCATTTTCATTTCCAACTCAAGGTGACTATTTCAATTTATCTCAACACCAAAAAATTACGGTAGTTGCACACCAAATATCATGATGCAAAAAACAGCCTAAATTAGGCTGACGTTTGCCTAATTAGGCTGCAAATTCGTCTCAAATCTAATTATGCTCACTCGGGAAAACCAGAGCGAGCAATCTCCACTTCTTTGTCAGATTAGATCAGTAATTTTAACATATTAGCTTTGTAATCTCGTGTGTGCTGGTTGCTTGTGGTTTATTTCCAGCTCCATCATCTACGTTGTTCTCTGGCGACTGAAGTTTCGAGGCTCATGATGGAACAATCAGAACGGTGAGCTTGGATAATTTTCCTCCTTATTTGTCTTTCCTTTGCTCTGTTAAATGCGCGCTTCTTTATTCTTAATTCATATCTCTTTAATTGTGGCCCTAAAGAGGGCCGTTGGGTTCTGGGGTTTAGAAATAGTCCTAGTCGTAGAAACAAGGGTTGCAGCCTCGACACTGAAGTGATTGGCAATTGCTCGCCACCGTCTCTCCTTGCTTCTGATGCAGGCGTACTGCCGATCATATTTCTTAAATGCAGCGTGTAGAGACTCAATTCCCTGCTCACTCATAGCCCCCCAGCTACCATATTGGGACATGAAGGGGACCACGTGCTCAAGAAGCAAGTGCATCTTGGGAGTTCGCGAGATTGTGCCATTCTCCAGCTTTGCACAGACATTCTCAAATCTAGTCAAGATGAATTGGAGTTGTAATAGCTCAGTGTTCTGGAAATCCCGCGCTTGAGCGAACTTGGAGATGCGACCCATCAATTTCATTGCTTCTATCCTGGTCACAACTTCCTCATTCTGCTCAAAACCGGACCATAACTTTTCAGGCGCTCCTTCTTTTAAGCATTGCATGACATGATTTCCGTTCAGTTCTTGGTAGTAGGCTTGTAGATCAGCTCCACATTCTTTGAAGCGCTTCTCAAGTGCTTTGAAGTGTGGTCCGTCGAAAGACACACCCTGCTTCGCTTCTAATAGCTTACGCTTTGCCTCTTGTAACTGGTTCTTCAATTCTGCACACTCGTCTGATGTTTCAGAGTGCACTTGCTCGAGGTTTTTCCTTATCTGCACCATTGAATCTGAACCAGAGCACTGCCTACAGGTCACGCCTTCTCCTTCATACATTTCCCTCCCGATGTCTTGGGATGAAAGCAGTCCCTCGCAGCAGAAGTGAATGCTCCATTCGCAAACGTTGCATTCAGCACTGCTCCTGATCTCCTCTTGCATTTTCTCTGCATCCTTATGCCGTAATAGGCAATAGTCACGGCATGGCCTGCGAGCTTGTTGGCTGGGGATGATTTGTCTTTGATCTACTGCTGCCAGAGTTGTAAGTGCAGCAACGGCGTTTCTGTCTTTCACCTCTAAGTCTTCAATGTTTTCAACCAGTCTTCTTACTTCTGCTTCCAACTTCTTTGTCACTTCTCGTTTCTCTTTGCCTATCAATCGGGTCTTTCCGTGATCTAGGTCACATGCCAATTCCTTGAGCTTACTTATGAACAGCATCTGAGCGAGACCCATGAAGATGTGTAAGGACGGGGGAATGTATCGTTCGGGGGGAACATTCCAAAGCATGGGGTTTGTGACATTGAACTTGTCCTCAGTCTTAGGCTCCTTCAGATGCTTTTCATAGGAAGCGAGAGTGCGCAGTTCGTATTTCTCTTCCTTGTTGCCCATAACTGCTCCGGTGCGAGTTCTTAAGCACAAGATGCAGTTACATTTTGCAGATGCTCCCTGATGCCCAAGACTTTCGCACTGAAACTTATAGTCGCCGGTTACAAAGAGCAGTATGGGCACATCGAACTGGCCTCCTTCTTTGTTGGTGAGAGAGATATAAGACAGCGAATTGATTTGTGATATGGTGTTAGGTATCAACGATCTGTAATTCTCATTTGTATCGTCAGCGTCGAAGAGAGAGACAAGGAGAAGATTCTTTACGCTGTTTGCGTTTGGGGTGTTCTCGATGAAAAGACCGGTCTTGGTGATGTCACCGCCTTTATCAGAAACGATGCATACCCGAAGGTAACCCCCAAACTTTCCTCTCAATTTCAGCTTGTTTCTGTCGAATAAGTACTGCGCATGACGCTGAAGGCAAGCAGATACTTCTTTCATTTCCATTACGGACACTTCTTTGTTATCAATAACCGCTGTTGAATAGGTGTATTCATTGATGGCCAGTTCCGTCATCCTTTTGCGCACCCTATGAGTTGGAGCCAGAATATCACGCCCCAGAGCAATTAGAGTAGTCTTCAGGCGCTCTCTAGCTTTCATTGAGATGCCACAATCTATCACGAGTTTCACGTCTTGATCTTCTGTTAACTTCTGGACAGATTGTACCGTTACTCGTTTGGACTGCACATAGTCTGACAAAATTGATGCAATGCTCTTTTGCATTAATTCTTGCGAATTTTCTGCCACCAGGTTCGTCAACATATTGGAAAATCTGTTCAGGCGTCGTTTCTGCCTAGCGCTGACACCAGAGAGAGGCTCCAACTTTCTTCCACCACACTTCTCCACAGTCTGCGTCGACTTCTCTTTCAAGAGTACCGTAGGCCTAAGCCGTTCTCGAAAGACTAATAGTCTTTCCCTTGCATCGAGGTCAAGCTCTCTCTTCTGCAGCCGCTTCAGAAGTTCGTTCAGCTTCTTCTCGGTATCTTGCAAACGAGAAAGCCCTCTTCTCGGTGTCTGCTCCACTCTGTGCGAGGATGGGATACGTCTGGACAGAGAGCCTGCCCCTCCACTCTGCGTTCTGGGGCTCGGGCCGCTTAAAGCGGACGAAGAAGCAGAACCATGCACAGAAACATGAACTTCATGCACAGAAGAAGACACAGAATCATGCATAGAAGGACAATCACGAACTAAAGGAGAATGCACTGTTGTGCGAGTATGAGAATCACCACTATCTTCGGGTTCTACTTCCATCGTATACGTGCCCAGCTGAGAACTATCTGAAATTATACAAAATTTATCTTATTAAAAACACAACCGGATGAATACTGCACGAGATCGGAACGACGAAATAACAAAACAACGACGGCGCGTAATTGGGAGAAAAAGGGAGAGTGTGAATTGAACAGCAAAAGGGCTCTGGCACCTGTGAAAGAGGGAGTGAAAGAAAGTGAGCGTATTTGAGAGAGAGGGGACGGGAGCAGACAAAAAAAGGTGGACATGGATTCTTTCAAGAACGATAAAGAGAGAGAAAGAGAGAGAGAGGGCCGAGTCGCGAGTGAGTGATAAAGAGAGAGAAAAAGAGAAAGAGAGAGAGAGAAAGAAAGAGGGGACGCATCAGTTGGTCTCCTTCTGGTTGTCGCTCTGGGCATTCAACGACTCCGCCGCCTTCTCCGCCGCCTTCTCCGCCGCCTTCTCCGCCGCCTTCTCCGCCGCCTTCTCCACCGCCTTCTCCACCTCGTCCCTCAGAGTCTTCACATTCTGACGGAGCTCCTCCTTCTCCTCCTTCATTTCCTTCTTATCCTTCTTTAGGTCAGCCACGTCCTGCTTAAGCGCCTCCTTCAGCTTCACGAGCTCGTCTCGTTCCGTCTTCATCCTCTTCACAGCTGACTTCAGCTTCAAGGAATTAAATGACGCTAACATGTTAATCGAGTAAAACACAATCGAGTAAAGAACCTCATTTATCTGGCCCTCCAAACGGTCTCGCTCTTCCTTCGCTCTACGAGCACGTCCATCCTCCCTCTCAGCTCTATGCCAGGCCGACTCCGCGCGAGGATTCGCATTTCTAACAATAAGGAAATGTGTGTTTTTCAAGAGAAAAACCAACGACCACACTTATTTCAAACCTGTGTCATTTCAAACCTGTTGTTGTTGTTGTTGCTGCGTCCTCTGCCTCCGCCACCATAAGTCGGCTGCACTGGCTGTTGCAGCACTGGCTGCTGCAGCACCGGCTGCTGAATCACCGGCTGCTGCAGCAGAGGCGGAAGCTGTCCATACGGAAACCCGAACATCTGAGTGAAAAAATAAACACGCCTTAGGGACAATTAACACTAATCAATGCAAGAACAAACAAAAAAACATCTCAGCGTCTTTAATTTCGATATTACCGAAGTTTCCCACACTTTTGTTTTTAAAATGCAGTGTTCTCGACAAAGAATTATACCGTACTTTTTAAAAACTACGTACTCTTCACAAGAAGTTGTTCGTACGGTAGCGTCCTTGCAATTTTTTTTGGCAAGCTTCCAAGTTTCTCTAATGTCCGCATTTCTAAAGGCCTAACCCACCGTGACAGACAGACAGAGAGAGAGAGAGAGAGAGAGAGAGAGAGAGATATGAATCAATTTCGAAATAATTTTGCATTTTGGGGAAGCTGAAAACAGAGAATTGCATTCTTCCGTCTACCCGCTTTCTTCACACTCCAGTCCTCCATCACGAGTGGTTGTCTCTCCGTCTGCTCTCGAGTATGTTCCTCGTTCGCTCTCCAATGAGCTTGAGATGGCGTCCGATTTGGAAAGACTCTGGGGACCTTCTTGAGAAGTTCTTTGGTTGAATCTTTATAATTTTTTATTGATCTCCATCTCTCTCTCTCTCTCGCTCCCTCTATATATCAATGTGCCTGTTTCTCTATTCTACTTACTGGAGAATCTGCAAGAGCTGCAAGTAGTGAAGGAGGCATTCATTGTACGCGTACATTTCCTTATACATTGTGCGCGTGCATTTCCAGGATCCGATTGATCGTGGCACTCACTTCCGGGAGATTTCCGCTGACCATTTCGTGCTTCAATGGCTTTCTTTCGCTTTACTCTTGGTTTATTAACTGTCACAAACTTGATGCTTGTGATTTCTTTTCCTCCGTATCTTGTATCTTGCCCGAAGCGAGCGTTAATAGCTCATCTCGCTCGGTCTCTGCGTCTGTAACCACCCTCTCGTCTTCTAACACTCTCGTTTCATGCATAGGCCTGTTAGGAGGCCTCTCCCTCGTTTTCTCATCGCTTGACTCCGCGTCTAGGGCGCGCACGAGCTCCCCCTCGCTTTCTCACCTCTCCCTTGCCAAAGTCCCGGCTCATTCAGTTGTCTTCTTGCGCTCTAGAGCGACAGAGCGCTGTGTTTTAAGCCTTGTGTTTATAACATCTTAATGTCTTGATTTGTGTGTGCGCCAAAATCCCGGCATATTTAGGCTTATATTTGTAGCCCGATCGGACGGCCAGGCATTATAATGTTTTTATATCTTACTATAAGTTCCACGTGGCAGCGGGCGGCACTTGAGGGCTTTGCTGTTTGTTTTGTTTCTTAAATGTTGGCCATTAGCCTGTACGCCCTAGCTTTCTCACTTAACTGATTCAGTTTCAGTTTGCCAAATGTCGAGTGAATCAGAGAACTCGACATCGACTGCTGTCGACGGCGTCTCTTTCCAGGAGGACACAACAATGGTTAGCATCTCTCTCTCTCTCTCTCTCCCTCTCTCTCCCTCTCCCTCTCTCTTTCTCCCTCTCTCTTTCTCTCTCTCTCTCCCTCTCTCTCCTCTCTTTCTCCCTCCCTCTCTCCCTCTCTCTCTCTCCCCTTTCTGTCTCTTAACCTTTCTGTTTCTCTGATCTACTTTCTCCCTCTGATCTATCTCATTCTCTGATCTCTTCATCTCTCTCGCGCTCTCTCTCTCAACCCATATGGATCATCTCTCAAGCTCTTGTTCTATCTTTATTTCAATCTTCCTTTTCTTTTGAACATGCTACATCGGAAAAATTGTTAGACTACTACCGCCGCGATGGTTAGCTTCTCTCTCCAAGCTCTCCGTCATCTCTCTCTCTTTCTCTCCCTCTCTCTCGCGCTCTCTCTCTCTTTCTCTTTTTCTTTCTCCCTCTTTCCTTTCTCTCTGTCTCTCTCTTTCTCTCTGTTTCTCTCCCTTGCTTTGAAAAAACATGAAAACAATATCTATGTGCAAAGTTTAAAAAATTTCTAAAATTGGAAGAATTATCATTGGATTTGGAAGAATTCTCATTGGAAGAATTATCTTTGGAAGAATTCTCATTGGAAGAATTATCATTCTAAATTTGGAAGAATTATCATTGTAAGAATTTCATTTGGAAGAATTATCAAGGAACCACGCTGCGCTGTCCACCGAGGGATACGTCACGGCGGCTCCGACCACGGCGGCTCCGACCACGGTGGCTCCGACGACGGCGCCCACCACTTCTGCTCCCATCTACCGTGATGTCCCGACCACCTCTCGGAACAGCTACGCTGTCCAGGAGACGACTACCGCAGCGATGGTTAGCATCTTTCTTTTTCTCTCTCTCTCTCTCTCTCTCTCTCTCTCTATCTCTCTATCTTTCTGTTCAAACTTTGTTTCCGCTACTTTCCGGGAAGGGATCCTTTGATCGCGCTCTCCGCGTGAATATAAATGCCGTCTATTTCGTTTCCGGCCCGAGATCGAATACAAGTAGAAAAATCACAAGTAGTGCAAAGAATTCACTGTTTCTTGTCGGTTTTGCTCGCGAAACTTTGTCTTTTGAACTTTGCTCTTCTTCAGGGAAAGGACGACTTCGTGCGAACACGAATCGGGAGGCATCAAGCGTATGGTTCATATCTTGATCTCTGTACATCACATGACGTAATTTTGAGCCAAGCCGAACCAATCCTCACTCAGATTTTGACGTCCAAATGTCTTTACAGTGGTATTTATTCCCTGCCTGCAAGGCTCTCTTGAAAGTGGTAAAATAACTTTACCTGCATATTCAGTTGTCTCCCCCAGCAAGGTCGCCAATCGAAAACCAATCGCAGTGTCGGCGGACATGGAGAGTCTCCAGAGGCAAGTCCACGGGGAGTTAGTGGGACCACTCGAGTGAGGCTCCAGGCGACGTTTCATAAACGTTGGCACTCCCTGTAGCGGACACCGGAAGGGGGGTGACTTTTGGAATAAAACGCAAATTAATTCTACCGTAGTCATTGCAATATTTAAGGATTTTCCATTCGGGACTTCCGACTTTTGAATGGGTTCCATTTCGTTAGCACAGTCCGTAGTTTTTTTTTTCTATATCGGGAGTGTTTCCTTCATCAAGGCTTTACTTTCTACAGTTCGGTTTGTCAGTGCTAATTGTCTTGAGCTTGTCTTCTTCTCAGCTGGAAGCCGTGCAGAAGGCGATCACGAAGCAGGAGGTTCCACTCAAGCCAAAACATGCGCGGAGTCTCATTCTCGGAACTCACAGAGAGAAGTACGAGACGATTCTCATTCTTTGCAATTCAGCTGAAGTCAAGTCTTCTTTTAGGTCATCTAATGTCTTCTGGAATTCGGTGATGCGGATGCAGCTGGAGAAGAATCCTGTTTTGTAATGGAAGTTCTACTCAAGGTTCCTGAGGAGTCACCAAGGTTTCTTCTTCATCGATTTTTTTTTCAAGTGATCACATCTATTTCCAGGTACCTCAATAGAATTAAGCAGTTGTCCCAATTTTGGCATCATTTGCACACTTCGGGATACGGAGCTTGCAATGAAATGTATTGTAACCTGCTCGTTGACAGAATTGCACTTCATCAGAAGGTTGTCCATCCATATATAAATGTGAATAAATTGATATTCCTGATTGCAGCTGCCAGCTATGCCTGGGAATCTGAGCCTGAACGAAGCTCAGCTCAAGGCTTTTCAGCATGACGTGGACACTGCATACGAAGCATCTATTAAGATGCTTGATCAAATGGATGATCTTCTCATTTAGCAAGAGAAAGGTTTGCACAATTAATGTAACGCCTCACTTTTGCCTGTTACTAGGTTTTTCTCCTTTGTGGGCTTTTTTTCTTCTATTTGTTGGCATTTTGTTATGATCTTTATGGAGTATTTTTATTCTATTGAATGTTGGAGGATGTTTTCCGTCGCACGGAGAAGTTCTTCGAGGAAGCAATCAATTTCTGCGTGTTGAAGAGTGGCGAGCACACCGTGTAAAGAAGTCTGACTGAAGAGCAAGTCCGCTTCTCGGTATGATGTCCATGAACATGTGTCTCTCCCCGCCCGACTCTCTTACAGGATATGTGGTTTATATGAATGTGTTTAAATTTTACCTGTTTAATCTTGCTGAATATTTTTTTTATTTTTTTCTTCTTTATAAACTTCAACTTTGTTTTGCAGTTGTAACACAGAGGAGCCGAGGGGACAGAAAAAGATTTATTCATTATTACCCGGCTTAATTAGCTCTAAATATTTAATAAATTAACTTATCATAATTAGTATCTTACAAGGCTTCCTTTCTTGTTGTCTTCCCTTCTTAACTAACGAAACTGTCATAGAGAATGTTTGTCCTTGCGTTATCAGCTAGCATCGCGTGCCACCTGCTTGCCTTGTTCCTGATGCACGCATACTGTCTTCCCTTCTTCTTCTCCCACTGATGAATTGCCTCGCTTGGCTGGTCGTTAAAGAATCCCCACGAGTTGTAGGCTCTTATGGTTGATGGGACATGTGCGAGGAGAGCGTGGAACTTGGGAAACCGCAATTTGTGAGGGAATGCTTCTGCTGCTAGAGCCTCCAGCTTCCTCACCGCCTCGAACATCTCTTCCTTCTTCTGCTCTGTTAGATCCCGCGATGTGGAGAGGTGGCTTATTGTTCGCATTGTATCAATTATTGCAATCTTGGCAGTAAGGTTTCTCTCCTCGGGGAACATTGACCACAATGCCTTTGCCGCATCTGGGTTCTTGAGCAGAGCTTGCACATGGTTTCCCGTCACACATTGGCCCCATGTACGGAAGTCAATGCCATATCCTCGGAAGGCAGCATCTAGTTCCAGCTGCTTAGGGCCCATCTCTCCATCTGCTAGCTGTTGAATGTCTTGCAGCTTCCTCTCTTCCTCTCTCAGTTCCCTCTCGCACTTCTCTGCGTACTCCTTCACCTTGCGCAAGTCTTCATTCACATAGTCCAGCTTCTTCTGTTCACTGTCTTGACCGTTGACGCATTTGCGACAATCGTATTCTTCGTCTGCGTAGTCAAGTACGGCAAGGTCATCTCTCACGAAGATGCATTCGCATGCCACATGATACCACTGCTTGCAGGTGTTGCACTCCACAAATTTGTGGAGTGATGTCTCAGCACTGAGTTGCGCGTGTGCCTTGTGATGTGAGAAGCAATTTTCAGCCGCTCCTTTACATTCATCCGTAGCCTTGCGAGGAGGCTGAAGCCTTCCATCTCGTTTTGCTTGTAGACATTCAAGCAACACATTCCCGTCTCTTGTTTCTCTCTTCCGCTCTGATATCTTCGCCTTCAGATCTGCTATTCTCTTCTTGCTTGCACCGACGTCACCTTTCAAAGTCTTCGCCACATTCACCAGCTCCTCATCTTCGTCTCTCAAATCATTTCTTCCCGTTTTGTCCTTCATGTCTTGTTTCAACGCTGCGTTTCTTAGAGGAAGAATAGCAAGAGAGATGACAATGCCAGTTATGGTATGCATCTGCGGCAGGATGTTGTGATCGATTGGAATTTCTGGGAAAAGTGGGTACTGTCCCAGGTACACTCCGTTTACCCCGTCTCGTGCCCATTCTGCCCATTCTTCAATCGTGCGTGCTTCTGCCTCGTCTTCTGGCACACCCATTCGCTTACCGAGGATTCTCAAACACCAAATGCAGTTGTGTTTTGCCATTGGCCCCTTCATCTTCAGGCAGTGATACATAAACACGTAATCGCCGGTAACGCAAAGTTCAACGGGCACATCAACGGCAAGAAGTGGGTCCTTTGGGAGACGAAGCTGGATGCTTTTCAAGCGGTTGATTTGTGAAATGACATCTGGAATGAGGGTAGAGAGCTCTATAGCGCCATCTTCTCCTTCATACATCGCCAAGACTGTCAGATTGTGAACGCTGTTTGCTTTTTCATGGTTTCCAATTATCATCGCCACCTTGGTTTTGTCACCTCCTTTATCCCCGACAATACACACTCTTAGTTTTCCCTTATACTTTCCTCCCAGTGTGATCTTTCCTGCATCAAGCATATTCTGTGCACGGGATGTTAGCACTTTGTCAATCTCTTGTAACTGTATTGTTGAGCATCTGCTCTCCGTTGCATCTTTGACTAGCTTTTTCTCTGCGTAGACATAGCGATGCCTTCTACCGTATTCTACCCGCAGTCGTGTCATGGTATGAGTGGGGGCCAGGCAGTCCATTCCAAGCCGTCTGAAAAAGCGCTTCAGCTTGCAGAATGCTTTCAGTGAGAAACCCATTTTCAGCATCAGGAGCAGAGACTGATCAGCGCTCATCTGGGGTACGGTAGAATTCGAGGGAATACCCGCAGTTCGACAAGCAGCTGCTAGGACCAGTTTAAGCTCTTGCTCTCTTGATGAGATGTCTGGAATCTCAGAGCCAGCGTAGAGACGGGAACGCTTCGGAAGTTCATTGATGCGACGTCTCCTCGCTTCTCGCTGCAGGAGAGAGAACGGCAAGGTCCTTTCTCTTCTTTCTCTCGGCACATTCTCTGCCTTCTCCTTCACACGTCTCTCTCTGCGTAAGGCATTCTTCCGGGCCTTCCCGGAAAGGGCTAGCTTGCGTCTCAAAGTCTCGATGTGTCCGTTCTTTTGCTCTTGGTCTATCTTATCTCGTTTCAAATTCTCCAGCGATTGACGAAGAGAAACTATTGAATTGTCCTTGTCCGCCAGTTTGATGAGAAGTGATTGCAGCTTCCTTTTACATCTGTCAAGCTCTCTCGACGCATCGTTGAATTTTTACTCCATCTCATCTTTCATCAGTTCATGTTCCGTCTGCAATCTTTCGATTTCCCTCGCGTGTTCGTCTCGTGTGATCCTGAGCATCAGTTCGTGTTCAGCCATTGTCTCGATTCGATCGTGGAGGCGGGACATCTCTGCTTGGTCTCTTTCTTTCGTCAGTTCGTATTCTCTCGACACGGCTGCTAATCTCTCGGCTGCTTCCTCCTCTCTTTTTCGCCATCTCTCGGCTGCTTCCTCCTCTCTTTTTCGCCAGCTCTCGTTCAATTGCTTCGGTGATGGACGTTCTCCGGGTGCATACATTCTCGGTCGACCTCTGGTTTTCCCTCTAGGTGTCACTGTTATTGGCCATCTTGATGTCCCTGGTGTCCCTTTCTGCATTTCAACTTCTTTTACTGGCGTTACGTTCTGATTTCCAAATTCATTTCCTTCCAATACTTCATCTCTTTCGTCAGATTGCTCCATGCTACAAATAGAGAGGTATTAATCATTTATTAAAACCAGAATATTACAGATTATGCGAGTATGAAAAAAGTCCGCGTTTAGACAAAATAAATATAAAAAAAACACACAATCATCATAGGGGGAACGGGGGTGAATCGGGGGGGGGGGGGGGGGTGGGGCATGACGTTCACCGAGGGGACATGAAGGTGCACCCGAGATCAGCGGATTTATCACTCACATGAGAATCATCGGCGATTGAGTATTTAGGATGAAGAGAAAGCTGAAAGGATGTCAGATGAGAATGAGAGGGAAGTTACTACGGTGGAAGCGACTGCTCGGCAAAGGTGGAAGGAATGAATGTACAGTCTGAATAGATGGAATGTGGTTAAGGTCAGAGCAAGATGAAAGCAGAGGAGATTCCCTGGATCAAGTGAGGATGATAAGTGGGGACGCGGACAGGGATGTGAGATCATTGGAGGAAAGGGATGGGGTGGAAGAGACGGCAAGAGAGGGGAATAGGGAGAGGCAGGAGCTTCGCCAGTCTGTGAACGGGAGTCATTAGCCAGCGCAGAGTAAGGGTTGATGGAAGGGCAGAACACACAGATCCTGAACAAAGATATCAACACTCTTATGGAGTCAAAGTTTTGAAATAGGAAAATGTCTCGATTGATTTAAAGAGGACTGGAAAGTGAACTGACAGGAAAAACACGACAAGGTACTTGAACGCGAGGAAGATGAAGAGGAAGGGGAAGAGGAAGGGGAAGAGAGTCAGAGAAGGCAGCAGCGTGGCAATCAACAGATTCTGAAATAAGAAAAGTGTACATATGAGTGCAAAGTGTTACTTTCTTCTTGATTCCTTTTTTTAAAGTTGCAAACCTTTTAAGTAGAGTGTTAAGGGGGAGGAGAGCACGAGGGGGAGCAGAGTGGAAGGAAGAGAGCAGCGGGGAGAGAAGAGAGAGCAGAGAGAAAGAGAGCAGCGGGAGAACGGAGAGGAAGAGATCGGAGAGGCCCGCCTTCGAATTGCGATTCTGAAATAAGATCCGAAAGTACGAAAAGTAAGGAAATAGCTTTAAAAAGTGCGTTCCCGGAAATTATAAGCCTGCAAACCTTATAAATATGATGAGGCGAGTAACGGGAGGCTGCCTGGCAGCGGATTCGATTCTGAAACAAGAAAGCTTACCAAGTGTTCTAAACTGATCCAAAAGAAAAAAGTGTGAAAACCTTTCCTGATCCTTAAGACAAATGAGAAGAATTTTACAAACCTTAAAAAAAATTCCATTGCGGAGACGTGTAAAAGCTGGCGCCGCGGCCATCTCATAGTGAGAGTTGATCTGGAAATAAGAAAAATAAGAAAGCTGTTAACTATACTATTTCTTTTTTACTGATTAAAAAAGGAATATTATTAACCTTTTATGCATGAAGTATAAGAAGAAGAAGAAGAAGAAGAAGAAGAAGAAGAAGAAGAAGAAGAAGAAGAAGAAGAAGAAGAAGAAGAAGAAGAAGAAGAAGAAGAAGAAGAAGAAGAAGAAGAAGAAGAAGAAGAAGAAGAAGAAGAAGAAGAAGAAGAAGAAGAAGAAGAAGAAGAAGAAGAAGAAGAAGAAGAAGAAGAAGAAGAAGAAGAAGAAGAAGAAGAAGAAGAAGAAGAAGAAGAAGAAGAAGAAGAAGAAGAAGAGAAGAAGAAGAAGAAGAAGAAGAAGAAGAAGAAGAAGAAGAAGAAGAAGAAGAAGAAGAAGAAGAAGAAGAAGAAGAAGAAGAAGAAGAAGAAGAAGAAGAAGAAGAAGAAGAAGAAGAAGAAGAAGAAGAAGAAGAAGAAGAAGAAGAAGAAGAAGAAGAAGAAGAAGAAGAAGAAGAAGAAGAAGAAGAAGAAGAAGAAGAAGAAGAAGAAGAAGAAGAAGAAGAAGAAGAAGAAGAAGAAGAAGAAGAAGAAGAAGAAGAAGAAGAAGAAGAAGAAGAAGAAGAAGAAGAAGAAGAAGAAGAAGAAGAAGAAGAAGAAGAAGAAGAAGAAGAAGAAGAAGAAGAAGAAGAAGAAGAAGAAGAAGAAGAAGAAGAAGAAGAAGAAGAAGAAGAAGAAGAAGAAGAAGAAGAAGAAGAAGAAGAAGAAGAAGAAGAAGAAGAAGAAGAAGAAGAAGAAGAAGAAGAAGAAGAAGAAGAAGAAGAAGAAGAAGAAGAAGAAGAAGAAGAAGAAGAAGAAGAAGAAGAAGAAGAAGAAGAAGAAGAAGAAGAAGAAGAAGAAGAAGAAGAAGAAGAAGAAGAAGAAGAAGAAGAAGAAGAAGAAGAAGAAGAAGAAGAAGAAGAAGAAGAAGAAGAAGAAGAAGAAGAAGAAGAAGAAGAAGAAGAAGAAGAAGAAGAAGAAGAAGAAGAAGAAGAAGAAGAAGAAGAAGAAGAAGAAGAAGAAGAAGAAGAAGAAGAAGAAGAAGAAGAAGAAGAAGAAGAAGAAGAAGAAGAAGAAGAAGCCACTCTTCCGTCAAGATTGGACCCTCAGGAGAGGTCAAGCAGAATCTTCGACGCCGCCGCGGACCCTCCATCTCTCGAAGGAGACGGGGAACGGTGGTCACCGCGTTTCGACGAGTGACGGGAGTGGCGATGCGACGACTTCTTCGACTTCTTGGACGGAGAGCGCGAGCGGGTGCGACGTGGGGAGCGCGAGCGGGTGCGAGATCGCCGTTCGCCCTTGCGCGACTTTCCTGAAATGTGGGGTCTATTAAAACACCACTAAATAAGTAAGCATAGTTGGTGCTAACCTCCTTCGTTCTCCTTCTCCTCGCGCCTTGAGCGGACAGAGCGATGTCGAGAAGAGCGTGAAGGCGAACGGGACGGCGAGCGGGAGCGACGAGACGACCGGGCGGGCGACCGAGATCGCCTGCGTCGCCCTTAAGCAATAATCCATCTTTGACATCTATTTCACAGGTAACTAACCACCGTAGTCGTCTCCGCCTCCGCCGCCGCCTCCACCACCGCCGTGGCTGCCGTAGTAGCCTCCGCCTCCACCACCGCCGTGGCTGCCGTAGTAGCCTCCGCCTCCACCACCGCCGTGGCTGCCGTAGTAGCCTCCGCTTCCGCCACCGCGGTAGCTCCCCCTGTAGCCGCCCCCGAAGTGGAATCCGCGGCCGCGCCCTCGACCAGGACCGCCTCGCCCGCCGCCCATTCCCGCTGCTTCGCGCAACTGCGCCATCGCAACAATATTGCTACAAAAAAAATGCACTTCTTCCGCGAAAATTACTAAGAATTTGTTCCTAGAACCTAGATTTAAAAGCTGAAAGATACTGACAATGCCTCCTCGGCAACGCTCCGCAATCCGCCTCCAATGCGGTAAACCATCTATAAAAAAAGGAATATTATGCCATTAAACACCTGAAGTAAACAAAGAAAAAGCAAATAATTACGAAATTAACCCCCACGCGAGCCCTTGATACGCAGCTAAATGCTAACACTACTCTGCGATGATAGTCAGACATCGTCTGACACATAAATGCGCGAAATTTTAAATTTTTGATTTTTTACCGGCTGTGACAAGGGGGCGTGGCCTAGAAAGTCGGCCCGCGATTCAGTACTAATTGAGTGGGCGATAATGCATGGGCTGATTCCCCGTGAGTCGCCGACCAGGACGATATGATAAAGGAGCTTGAGGTTAGCAGCAGAAGGGACGAGTTCATAGGGAAGGTGTGGTTTTGGTACTCCGTATGTGGAGGTCATGACAGAGAGGAAACCGTAGGTTATTAACAATATTCTCTCTATCTATTGAAAAAGGACATCCTGGTCTGCAAAAATACACCTTTCCTTTTTCAATTATCTCTAATATCCCGTTCGTATGCTGACGAGTCGATCGAACTCTTTGCTGAGCCCAGGCACATCGTTGAAGCGCATTCGGTAGCCGTTACGGACCTGAAATCCATTAATTTTTTCAATTTAAATTATTATTAAAAATATCTTCTAAACCAAGAAGAAACAGACTAACCTTGGTCGCTACTTCGCCGACGCTCATATTCGGATAGGGCTGCGCGCCGTTGTGGAGCAGCTCCCAGCACAAGATGCCTGAATCAGGGTTGGCGGCAGGATTAGTAGTCTACTGTAAATGGTGTTATTAATAGGGCATCGGGTACTGTAAGGAGGAAAATGGCCTTGTCGAAGCTGAAGACATCCGACTTGCGCGAGAATATCATGGTGCTCAGGGTCTCGGGCGATAGCCACCGAATTGGCATCTGAAATATTTATTTATTTATTTATCGTATGTACATAGAGAGAGAGCCTCCTAGCTCTTGCCGGCGAGCACTGTGGCAGCAGAAGTTGTTCTTCTAGGCGTGGCCTCCGCTGCTGCTAGCTCTGGCCCCCCGGGTATGACATCCCCTACCGTTACAACAGTGGCCTCTCCACCATAAGTTAAAGACAGAAAGCGGAGCAAAAAAAAAAGAAATTAGTATGCATATATATAAAAGGAGAAGAGAAGGTTTCTTTTCTCGAAAAGCATGTGGAGGTTGAGATAGAACTATGGAGAACATGCTTAGAACGGAAAATGAACAACAATTATTTTTTTGAAGCGCTAAAACTCTTAGAATGGAGAAGCGCACTCACAAGGCTCTTATTCTATGTATGTTAAAACAATATAGCGAGAAAAGGAGAGAGAAGAAGGGTTATGAATGGAAAAAAGACACCTTTCAGGAAAAAAACAAACAATTTAATGTGGGCGATTTTTTTTTCATAAGGGTAGGAGTGAATTATGCGAAAAATCAATGGAGATATGGACTCGGGCTATGTTGTGAACATGTGGAGCGCATGGGAGGGGGAAGGAAGATAAATGATCCGATGGAGAGCAAGGCTGAGTGCAACTCGCGTAAACAAGTAGAGCTAGAGTGATTGGAAAATCAAGAGGGACAGATAAAGAGGTTAGGGAAAAGAAAATAAAATAAATGGGGAGGGGATTGCTTTCTCACCACTCTTCTTCTTCTTCTTCTTCTTCTTTCATTGCGAGCTCCTCCTTCTCCAGTTCGCAGATCCTCGCGTGAAGGAGGCTGTCGTTTGCATCCTTTGCCTTTGCCATCTGCCGGATTTCTTCTAGCAGTTTCTTGCTTGCTCTCAAGATTCCAGACATAGTTTGTTCTCCTTAACTTCAGCATCTTGAGCTTGTCGGCGACTTCGCCCTCGAGCTCCAGATCCAAAGATTGAAGCAGAACAACCTGATCCTCAAACAACAACTCGGGCGCGCCGCCGGAACAGCAGCGGAAAACTGGACAGCATTCCAGAAAAGCGAGGAGCTTCAAGACAGTGAGAAAGAGAAATGGTCTCTGCTATCTGGAGACAAAATACGAGGACGCTACGAAGGAGGAAGTCGCTGTAAACATCATGCTCTGGAAAGCGGAGGCGAGAGAAGAGCAACACGTGCAGCCTCAATTGCCCCAGTCGTCGCCGGCAATAGCTTGGAAGCGGCTGCCCCCAAGGCCTGGTCCCCTCTTCTCCTCTCTTCCCTCTCTCTCTATGTAAATACTCTGTCATGTGCGAAAGTAAGACTAAGAGTATAAAGCTATGTAAAGTAACAAAATGTATGTATATGTTCTCAATCTACAACGCGGCGGCTAGGGGACCGCCACAAGGTCACCCGAACCCGATCGTAGCAATACATATGTATAGTAGATATGCGTAAAAGAGCATCTGCAAACGTAAAAAGGCCATGAATGAGCCTCAAACATAAAAAGAGCCACGTATTTTCCAACTTTCTATGTTTTCTTCTCATCAAATACGTGACTTTTTTCAAGTTCACTGCGACTTATTTTCTCAGTACTTTAGTTCTCAGAGCAGCATCATTTTTGCCCACAATCTCCGAACGAAGTCAGTCGCTCCCGCAGTCCACTTCCCTTTTCTTTTTGTAAAACCATTTTTTAAAATAATTAAACTAGCCTGGCCTTATTTACGATTTCGTCACCCATGTTTTATCTATATACATATAAGTTATGCTCCCTGCTAGCTACACTCTTGCCCACATCCCCATCTCTCCTGAACGATTTCATATTATTTTGTCCTTACTTTTTGACTTCTTAATTCCTCTTCAGCTTTGAACATTTTCTAGATCCTCCCTCTCTCTCTCTCTCTTTCTCTCTCTCTCTCTCTCTCTCCCTCTTCCCCTATTTCTGTGTGCTTTCTCTCTCTCTTTCTCTCTCTCTGACTCCTTCTCTCTCTCTCTCTCTGACTCCTTCTCTCTCTCTTTCTCTCTCTCTCTGACTCCTTCTCTCTCTCTCTCTCTGACTCCTTCTCTCTCTCTCTCTGTCTCTCTCTCTCTGACTCCTTCTCTCTCTCTCTCTCTCTCTCTCTCTCTCTCTCTCTTTCAGATGCTGCTGCTTCTCCTGGAACGGCTGCTGCTGGCTGGATACGCGACCGCCACCATCTTCTTCACCGGAATCGTCATGCTCGCCACCTACGGTTACCGAGTGGGCTACTTCTTCTCTTCCATCAATTCTCTCTTTTTTCTCTCTCCCTAAATCTCTCTCTCTTTCTTTCTTTATCTCCATCTCTCTCCCATTCCATCATTCCCTCCCTCTCTCTCTCTCTCTCTCTCTCTCCCTCTCTCCCTCTCTCTCTCTCCCTTCTCTCATTCCTCCGTGTCAGCTTCTCGAGCCGGCTCGCTCTAAGATACACGTCAATGGCTTCTGCTCGAAACGGTTCGAGCCGGTGCTCCAGGCATTTAAGTCAGGTTTTTTCTCTATATAAATTCAAAATGAAAATTAATTATAATTTTCAGCCAGTTCATAGCAGTGGAGAGAGTGGGCTGTTATTACATTTAAAAAAACAGGACTCCAAAAAAAACCTAATTGTGACCGCCGTCTTCAGAATGAATCTCGCCGAAGGTTGGGAGCGCGACGGCGCGGCCTTTGCTGTCTATATGGTACGAACAACGTGTAAATTGCAATCTTTTTCTCCCCAAATTTCTAAAATTATACTTGTAAAATTGCTCAATTATTTAATTACAACGATGAAAAAATAAAATTTATTTTAATATTATTACAAAATGAGAAAAAGGATGTGTCTAGAACGGCCGACTCGTCGTGGATCTCTGGGGCGGCTTCGCTGATCGCGACGCCGAGCGACTCTGGCGGAGGGACACGCTCAACGTCGCCTTCTCCACCAGCAAGGTTGGCGAGGGCGCGAGGTCTCGATGGAATGACAGCATAGCTCACTACTGCTTCCCCATCCTGCGCAGCACGTTCTCTTCCCTTCTGCCGCCGTAGCAAAGTGTCATTTTTGGGGAGAGAACTTACGGGGCTTCCCTCACCTGGAAACGTCTGATTCTCTTACGAAAATGTCCTATTTCTCTGTCTCTAACGCGTCTCCCGCCAGATCTGGCGGGGTTCCCCCGCCCTCCACCCGGCAAAATGATGTCCGCAAAATGAAGAACAGAGACAACGAAAGAGTGTTTAAAAGTGAGAGACACGACCTGCCGGGTGGAGGAGATTTGCGACGCTATAGTCATAGCGTCGCAAATCTCCCCCACCCGGCAACTTGTGTCTCTCAGTTTTTAATACTCTCTCTCTATGTCTCTGTCCTCGAAGAATTCTCCGGGAGAGAGGCCTTTTCCGGAGCAAATGAAAACCAAACATGCAGCCAAACACATGAAAGAACATTAAATATATACACTTACAACTCATAAAAAGAGAGAGAGAGACAGTTCTATCACTTCTCTCCCGCTCTCCTCTTACTCTCTGCTTTTTTTGTAATTTTTTATATCCTTTAGACAAGTTAAACTATCAAAAAAGACTTTTTTAGCACTTAGCCAACATTCCACGAACACATGAGAGAACATTAAATATATACATCTACAACACAGAGAACGAGAGAGAGACAGTTCTATCATCTCTCTCCCACTCTCCTCTTACTCTCTGTTTTTTTTTGTTTTTTTTTTCAGTAAAACTCTCAAAATCGACTTTTCTTGGCACTTAGCCAATGATCCAAGAAAACATACCCGGCACCATGCTGCCTCACTAAGCGAAATAGCGTTGCGCAGAGAAAAACATTTCAGTCGAAAACCCGTAAAGTATAGGTTGCGCCAGTTTATGGGCATCCCACAATGCTGTTTAGTATAGAACTTCGAGGCGTAGCCTCACGGTCGGTTTACCAGTCAGCCTGGCTCATTTTTTTTTTTCTTGCGAATGCTTGGAACCGCAGTTTTTGCGGCCAGGCTCTATAGCCATCTGAAATATAAAAAAAACATAATATAAAAATGCCAATTCGTGATGTTTTGTGTATTCTAGAGTGACCGTACTCGTGTAACTTTGCTCATTTTGACGAATAATCTTATAAGTAAGTTGGAGAATGAAAAACAAATGAAAAAATACAGCGCCGATAGGGACTCGAACCTGCGAAACTCAGGGCTCGAGTTGAGCGCGCTACCTTCTGCGCTATGCTAGTCTTGCGATTTCCCTAAGGAGATGTTGACAGAAGCAATGTGACTCAGTAAAGAATCCTCAGAAATGCTGCCGTCCTCCCGGCAGAAGGTGACGGGTGGAGGGGGATGAAGGTGCCGGAGCAAGTTGCCGGGTAGGGGGAGGTCCCCCCAGTTCTCCCCCCAGAAATGCGACACTTAGCTACGGCGGCTGCAGAAAGATTCACTCCCCTACCCTTATTTTAATCTGTTTCATCCACTCTACATACTACATATGTACATATCTCTGCACTCACTGCCTTCGAAAGTTTGATCATTTCGCTGTTAATATCGTACTTAGTCGTATTGGTACCTCTCTCCATCTCCCATCCCTTCATCGCTCTCTTCCTTTGTTCTTCTACATCGTCCTTTCTCTCTCTCTCTCTCTCCCCCCCCCCTCATCTCTCTCTCTTTCTTTCCCTCTTTCCAGGCAGTGGGAGCCGTCTGCATTGCCCTACTCGTTGACCGTGGCCTGCTCGCCTACGATGACGTCATCGCGACATTCTGGCCCGCGTTCGCAGTGAAAGGCAAGAGCAACATCACTGTCCAGATGGTCATGAGTCATACGGTAAGCGCCCAAAGATACCGTAATTCTGGGAGCGCACTGAAGATTGAGCACGTCTGAAACTGATTTACCTACATATCAATCAATCAATTTATACGGTGTAACATGGAAAATATATGTAACACACGTGGTAAAAATATTATGAGAAGTAAAAAAGAAAAGAAATAGTAATGGAAACTAAGACAAAAACATAGGTTTGAATAGATATAACTAGTTGGAGGACTCCCTATTGATAAGATTAAAATTGATAGGGGCACGAACAAAGAATGAATTTTGTCTACATTTAAGCCTAGAGGTAGGGACATGTAACTTAAAAGAGAGGCCACGGGTCTTGGAACGCATAAAAATGAGATGATGTGGGCACTTGTTAGAAAGCCGAATGCGGCCAAAAATAAATTTACGAATAAGATCTAGGTCCTTGGCTTGCCTGCGATTTAAGAGCGTGGGTAGACTTAAGATTCTGTTGCGCTGCTCGCTGTGCGGGATAGAATGATAGTGAAATCCAAATGACTTATGAAAAATGCAACGGGTAACATAGTTTTGGACTTTCTCTAGGGAACGTATATCCTTAAGCATAAACGGGGAATATACAGACGAGCAAAATTCTAATATAGAGCAAATATATACACGATAAGCAGATAGTAAAACGGAGGCATCACTAGTTCTAAGTGCTCTGAAAATGCAATACGCCTTTGCAAGTGACTTGGTGGTGACACTAGAACAGTGATTCGAGAAAGAAAGACTAGAATCAACTATGGCACCGAGATCGCGGATATGGTCAACGGGCTTGGTAGGAATGCCATTAACGAAGAAAGGGACCATGGGATTTGTTTTACCAATATGGAGGACAGCGGTCTTGTCAATATCTGCATACATTATATGTATGTATGTGTGTTGAACTGCAGAATTTTCAATGGATTTGTCTCCTTTTTTTTAAGAATAGTATTATATAATTGTATATCTGCATTAAGGGATGTGGCGATGTAAGTGAAAATGAAATGGAACTCCTTCCCTACATCGAAAATGGGGAATGAACGGGTAATGGTAGAAGCGGAAATCGAAAGTGGAATCGTCATTTACACATTTTGAGGCTGGCCTGCCGCTCCTAACGCGGAAGATCACCATCGAAGACGCAATGGACCACAACCGAATGGCGGCCATTCTGGAAGAAGAGGTAGGCCACTTTATTAGGCTGATTAATTGTTTTATCTTTTAATTCTGTCTAGAAGTCTACCGTGTCATTGTAAATTTAAATTCATTTACAACTGAATGTATTCAAAAACAGCATAAAATTTTTGTTATATAGTTATATGTTTTTTTGCATGAAAATTTATGAAAGCAAAAAACCAATTTCTAAAGAAATGTCTTTGCAGAGACCGATCTGGGAGCCGGGAACGGCCGTCGGCTACCACGCTCTGTCGTATGGCTGGCTGGTGGATCAGATCATCCGAAGGGTCGATCCACGCAGCCGCGGCGTCGGCGCCTTCTTCCGCGAGGAGATCGCCGAACCGCATGGTGCGGCCTTCTTTTATTCCGAGGCTCATTCAAAGATGAAGAAAGCTTTCAAAGGAGCCAAAAATTCACGTTTGAATTCGCGCCTTTTTGCCTGACAGAAACAGAGGTGACTCGATTACAATATCATGATATTTTTGTCATTTCAGGCATTGACTTCCATTTCGGCCTGAACCCAGCGGAGGCTCATCGAGTATCACGTCTGACCAATCCAAGGCTGCTTGATAGGTGTCTATTTATCTAAAAAGAACAACCATATTTTCCTTCTTATTTGATCGAAAATAAATGGAAATCATCAATAAGAAATTAGAGATGTAAACTATTCATGCTGGGAAATATTATTTATGGTTAATAAATAATTTAATTTTTCCCTCTCTCTCCTTCTCTCTGTTCAAGAATCTTCGAGTTATTGTCCGGTCCGACTGAAATTGACTGCATGCAATTGATGTACATATTCGCACACTTGATCAGCTCGCGAGGACTTCTCTTGCACATCGGTGCGAACCCGAGTTGGCTCCAGTTTGTCCTCGTCAGTTCTCCCTCACTGCTCACCCTCTTTTTCTCTCTTTTATCGATCTCTCTCTCTCTCTCTCTCTCTCCTCTCTCTCTCTCTTTTTCTCATAATTCCCCTCACCCCCTCTATCTCTCTTTCTTTCTCTCCCTCCCTCCCTCTCCCTCTCTCTTTTTCTCACTCCCCTTCTCACTCTGTTTCCCCTCTACCCTCTCTCTCTTTCCGTCCTCTCTCTCTCTCCATCCCATCTCTCTCCTCTCTCGCACCAGCGCATGCCGCTGAACAACCCTGAGCTGTACGTCCTGGAGCAGTGCGCTCTCTTCGGGATTGGCACGGCCCGCGACCTCGCACGTATCTTCCAGCTGGTCGTCGACGGCAAGATCATATCCAAGGTGCATTTTGTACTTTTTTTTTTTTACTTTTATTTGCAGTATCAACAAAATGTATATTAGAAAATTTAATTGTTAATAAAAAATATGTAGTGCTTAATATTATTTAAAAAATCAATTTAGAATCAAAGTAATTATTTTAACAAATATTTCTTTAACAAGGCTTTTCATGTATCTTATTACAAACATACATATATGTTTTTGTTCATATTCCATTTGTTCTACCGCATTGCAGAAGTTGCTGGAGCGTCTCTGCGAACCGAGCATTCCCGATTCTCAACCCGATGTGGTTACAAATTTTACTCAGGTTTGAGAGGAAAAGAGCATTCTTCATTCTTTTAGAGCTTCAGGTATTATTTAATAAAAGGAGTCCATTAGTAACGGTAAAATAATCAAGAAAGCTGCATTAATTTGTCGTTTGCCTTGAATTGTCTGTATTAGAAGGAGCATAATAATAATTCGCTTAATACAGTGTCATGTTATGTTTCAACGTCTTCAGGCACGTGGATACGGCCTGACTCATCAGTACAATCACGACCGTTATGGGGCTCGTCTTATTTACACATTTTAATTCTTTTATTTTCAAAAAAAATTAAGTTTTAATATTGGTGAAGAAAAAATAAAATGAGTTGTAAAATGAATTAAGCGTAAGATTCTTCTGCTCGGACACGCCGGCTTTGGTGGGCAGAACGTGCGGATGGACGTTGTGAATGGCGTGAGCTTCGCGTACATGAGCAACGGGCTCAAGGCTTCTTCTTCTTCTTCATCTTCTTCTTATGACTCATACTCAATTATTACAGGAAGAGCAAAGCTCAAGTTTTTAAATTGTGCTTTATCTTCCTCTTCTACCTAACAATAAGCTTGCAGAGCGTGTTTTTGAAGAGACCGTACAATTGAGAAAAGGGCCTTCATTATAATACGAATTATTCTACTTTTTCTAACATAAAAATTTTACTTAAAAAATTGTGATTGTTCTCTTTACTTTACAATAAGAAGATTTCAACACAATTTGCGAGAATACAATTTGCCAGGGTGGCTTCGGTGACCGCGCGCGCACATACCGGCGACTGCTGGACGCCCTCTATGAGTGCGTGCCAGCCGACCAGCACATTGGCTCCGCCCACCCGTCCAACGCCTCAGACTCCGCCCACCCGTCCAACGCCTCAGACTCCGCCCACCCGTCCAACGCCTCAGACTGCGCCCACCCGTCCAACGCCTCAGACTCCGCCCACCCGTCCAACGCCTCAGACTCCGCCCACCCGTCCACCTCGTCGCACGCCATCTCGTCATCGGCGCGTTCGCCGGTCTCGACTTGTATGCTGGGTGGGGATTTTTATTTAACACTACATATTTGTTATAGATTTAATATACATATTTATTCATTTAATACATACGCTATATTTTGATATATTAATTTAAGAAAAAAAAAAGGATTTACAGCGAGCCAATTCGCGCGCGAGTGACTTCTAGAAGAGAATTGTCGGACGATTTGTGCGGCCCAAACTGGCTGCTTTCTTTCGACTAAATAAAGAGCGTTCTAGAGACAAAAAAAGATTTCTCTTGTTATGAGCATGGATAAAAGAGTCAATGAAGTGAAAGAAGACATTAACACAGGCATATACAATGTACATATGTATGTACATATCTCAAAGATTACCGCACCACCCAACATCTCTCTCTCTCTCCCTCTCTCTCTCTCTCTCTTCATCTCTCACTCTTTCTCTCTATTCTTTCTTGTCTTATATCCTCATTGCTTGTGTGTCTTTTTTTTTCTCTCTCTCATGCTCTCTCGCTTCCTCTCTCTCTCTCGCTCTCTCGCTTTCTCTCTCGCACTTCCTCTCTCTCTCGCTTCCTCTCTCTCTCTCTCGCTTCCTCTCTCTCTCTCTCTCTCTCTCTCTCTCTCTCTTTCTCTCTCTCACTTCCTCTATCTCTCGCTTCCTCTCTCTCTCTCTCTCGCTTTTTCTCTCTCACTTCCTCTCTCTTTCTCTCTCTGTCACTAAATTTCCACGAACTCTTTCACTCTCTCTCTCTCTCGCTTCCTCTCCCACTCTGTCACTAGCGCTCCACGAACTCTTTAACTCTCCTCTCTCTCTCGCTTCATATATATAAACTAGTCTTCCACGAGCGCTCTCTCTCAATCTCTCTCTCTCTCTCTCTCTGTCTCTTCCTCTCTGCCAACAATCTCGAATGGCCCGGCTCACCGCCCGCGGCCACCCTAGTCCCGCCAACTTTCATTGATGTACGTGCCCAACACATTGCATATTTTCATTGCAGCTGAACAACTGTTTCATTCATTCATGGTCAGCTTTAACAAAACGGTATTAAGAAGACAGGGAAAAGTCACAGGAAAGGGTTCACAAATATAATGTAAAACTCAAATTGCAAACATTTCGTTATTTAGAGCAAGTCGGAAGTGGAATTTCCGGACAACTCTCACACGATGGCCATAGTGTGAAAGATGTTCAGAGTAGGTCTCTCATAATTACATACTCTCTCTCTCCTTTCAGCCGAGTCCTTCCATTCATCTGAAAATCTACGCTTAGCCAAAACCTCGGATTCTGGAGGGAGAGGCGCAGAGCGCGCATAGAGAGAGTGTGTTAGAGGAGGATTAGGCATTTTCAGCTCAGTTACACAGCTCACCCGAAAACACTTTACTACGGCGGCAGTTCTCACAGTTGTAACTTTTCAATCGGTTGTCAATTAATCGTGAATATTAACCTCAACCCCGGAAAAGACTCATTTCCGAGACACTATATTTGCTGCACACAGAAAAAATATTCGTGATATTTCACGAAATGAGACACTAATATATTAGCATGATTAGCAACACACTAATACTATTCGTAAAAGATGCAGGAAGAATTAGTGTGTATGAGAGTAAGTATTGGTAAAACGACGCCTCTTCTAGGAGGATCCCAGACACACATGCCATTTTTGGCTGTTTTTTTTATATTCTCGAACAATTTTCGATGTAAATTACCACTCTTTTTCGATATCTAATTACCTAGCCTTGTGACACACCCTCTGCTTCATTCTCTCGCTCTTTTTCGCTCTCTCTCTCGCTCTCTCTCTCACCTTTTATCCGGCTTAAAATCGCACTTAATTTCGCAGCTTTCTCAAGAAAAAAATTTGTTTCTATCGATTTCTCTCTCATCTCTCTCACTCTCTCTCTATCTCTATCTCACGCTCTCTCTCTCTCCCACCATCCTACGGATTAAGTTAGCTAATTATCTTGCTTTTGTGAACGGAATATTTCACTGCGTTTGACATTTCAGTGACAAAACAACAGTGAAATGGAATAAAATTCCAATAAAGTTCACAAAAGTCGATAATTTAGCTAACCTGTGATCCGTTGTGATGATGGGAGTCGATGCCGTTGGCTGTACCTGGAGGTAGACAGAGAGAGAGAGAGAGAGAAAGAAAGACATTTTTCTCCCGACCGGACAAGAACCACCGCCCCCCCCGCGCGCAATTTTCCCACGTTAACCACCAGGCCACCAACCCACCCATGCACCTTCCGGCATTGGATAACCTAGTGATAAGGGGGGGGGGTGAATATGAGCGCTGCAATTTGCTTCATTCATCTCTCTCTCTATCTCTCTCTCTCATCTCTCTTTCACTGTCTCATCTCTCTCTCATCTCTCTTTCACTCTCTCATCTCTCTTTCTCTCTCTCTCTCATCTCTTTAGTTTTTTTTGTTTAAGTTGTTTGTATGTACATTCATTGCAAGTATGTATGCACCCCTTGTCTTGCTCGCTGCGGATAGAGAGAGAGAGAGAGACAGACACAGACAGACAGACAGACAGAAAGACAGACATACAAAGAAAGAGAGAGAGAGAGAGAGAGAGAGAGAGAGAGAGAACTCTACGAACTCGGTCTCTCCAGCTGTGCCAGTTTCGCTAAGAGCCAAAAGGTTTTTTCGCGAGTTTTACTGCTCAACGTGACTTATGGTGCGTCTCTCTCTATCCTACATTTTTCTGCAGAGAAAGGCGGTTTTTTGAGCTATTTAGTGTTGTATAAAAGTAAATCTGAACGATATCCGCATTCGAGGTTTTCCCCCCAAATTTTTTGAAAATCGGGCTCAAACGGGCCCACGGGCCGGGCCGGGCCGGGCCGGGCCCAAAATTCTAGGGCCCGGTAATCGTTCGGGCCGGGCCGGCCCAGACCTAGAGCCCGACGGGCCGGGCCGGCCCAAAAAGTTTGGGCCATTTACCGGCTCTGTTCCCAAGAGAAGAATAATAATCAGCCTAATTGTAAGTAAAGTATTTGCAAGGGTAGGTGGTGGAGAGACTGAATCATATTGAAATGCAAGACGGATCAGGCTAGTTGCCGGCCGCCGGCCTCGCAGATTACGAATTCTTACTGTACATCGAATTCGTAAAAATTTCGGCGCCGCGGCGCCCATTTCACGAATTCTTCCTCAATCTTTTGGGAGCGCGCTACAAACTACGAATATTTTTTCTGTGTGTGCATCACCGTAATATATTCCCTGAATTGAACTTTGAATGTTTTGGGAAAGCTGAAACGAGATCTGAACATTGCTAGATAAACACGAAGATAACACGTATCATGTATGTATGTATGTTTGTATGTATGTATGTGGAACGGGTACTAGAAAATTGAATGCTTCGCGATATCCTATTGGAGCCTGTTGATACTAAGATTGCCAAAAGAATCTGAAAGTTTTTAGAACAATCTGATAAAACACTAATGGTAAGGAGTCTGAAATGTGTATGCATGAAGTTATGAATCTAGTTATTTCTGAGTCAAGTTATATGGGGAAAAATATGTAACTCCTGTTTCTACCTTTTCTCTTGGTGCTATTCTAGTTGGGGGGGGGGTCCAAATAGTTTTTCTCATCTTCCCCAAATAGTGCGCAGGGGGTTTTGACCATGGGGAATAATAATATAATTTTCATTTTGTATTATTTTGTCATTTAACAAAGCTACAGTGGTTTTACTTGACTTCGTTCTTGCTCCTTTGGAGTCACAATCTTGCATCAAGCGTTTTTCAGGCCAGCTAAACACGTATACAACATTCTTTTCGTATCCTCTCTATTCATTTCTGTTTAACATACACTACATTCGTGTTTGACAGCTCTGATAACTTCTTAATGCAGGAGTTCTGATGTAAAGTATAAAAAAGAGAAGTACTGTAATTTTGTTAAATGTTAAAATAATACAAATTGAACATTACATATATTCGTGCTCCCCATGGCCTAGAACCTAATATTCCTGTTCCCCATGCCCTAGAACCCCCCATTGCATGATTTGGGGTACTTTGAAAAATGACAATAATTTGACCTCCAGCCAACTAAGATTGCACCTTTCTCTTTTCTCCAAGTCCTATACTCCTTCTCTCTATCTCTAGCTCTCTCTATCTGTTTATTTCGCTTTTTTTCTCCCTTTCTTTTTTCACTCTCTCTCCTTCTCCCTAACACTAGATCCTTAGATCCTTCGAATCGCAATCCCACCTCTGTTCAATTTCAAGAATGGACGAAGGCGTCCACCCGGTTGCGTCCACCTCCTCTTCTTCCTGGTCCGTTGTTGCGAACAGTGACTCGCTTCTCGTCCTCTCTTCCGCTGAAGCTGAGCAGCAACTGCGTGAGTACCGTATCATTCCGCTCTCATCGCTGCCCACCTGCGGCGACCTCTTCACAAATTGCTGCAGCTTCAAAGTCCGCATTCTAAACGCAGCTCATAAGAATCCAGTAGTCTTTCTGGATGGGAGAACTCTCGCCGTCCTCGAGTGTCATTCCAACGGCGGCGTCGACGTCAACTGGAGACTGATGTTCGTCCGGGTCAATGACCGTTCCGAGTCCGCCATCTTGTACTCAGTCCCTTTCCGCTTCTCGCCTCTCGTCGAGGGCGCTGAGCCGGCGCGAATGCTTCGGATTCGCTCGAGCGACGCGCAAAACTTCGAGTTCAAGGTGTTCGTGTGGGCGGCGCGTATACTCGAACTGCTCAAAGTGGAGTGCGTTCGCGCCGATAACATCACGATTACTCGTGAATCGTACTTCCCGCAGTGGACTTGGCACTACCGAGAGGTCCCTCCAGGCGGGCGAGTCTTCTATACCGGCAAGGGCATTTTATATCAGGCAAGCCATTCGTTATTTTATTTGTTGCGACACATAAAATGTTATATTGTATTTCATTACTCGATATCAGTTCGTTACAAATGTATCACATAGTATACAAACTTTTGTGACATCATCATCCAATTCTTTCCCCATTTCCAGTTGCGCCTGAAGGGTATGGCTCCACTGATTGTGAGTGAGATCGCCCTCTCCGTGTGCTGGTCGCTGCTCTCTCCGAGCGTCTCCGCCCGGCTCAAGAAAGAATCTCGTTTTGACCCTCGCTCCATTGCTTGTTCTCTTTATTCATAATACGAAAACAGTACTCTTCATCGCTAGTTTATTTCAATCATTCGTATCTCACGACTTTGTTATTGAGCTTTCTACGAGCAGGAAACTGTGAATCTAATACTGCTGCCAATGATTGTGCTTCTTTGGCCCTTTTGAGGATTCGCCTCTTCTCTCTGTATCCCTATTACGTTATTAAAAGAGGTCTTCGTCGAAGAAATAATGTTTTGTTTTTTCGCTGAATTTGATTTTTTTAAGCGTTTTGCATCTATTTTTATCGGATTCTCAGGTATATATGTACATAATAGAGGGTTCGCCTGTGAGGGCTAAGCGGTAGGGCAATAAGGGGGATAGAACCCGAGAAAAACAGACGAGTTCTCATGGGAGTGTGGCAGCATCCACGCAATATACATTGTATGTCTAAAATATTGAATGAAAAAAGGAATCAAGAGTAAAGTCTGAAATATTTGATGTCAAAATGCAAGCATATTATGAAAACAATACGGAATCATAAGCTACTCCATCATTTTCTTCTTTTATGTCATTTCTCATAAGAGAATTTTCATAGTCAGTCAATATTCCACTGAACAATCAATGTTCCACTGCAAAATGAAATGACGTTATCCCTCAAAACTTCATTCATCTCCGTTCTTTTTATGCCCAAAGAGAAGAATTGAATTGTAGCATTCTCGTCTGTCAAAGTGATGTTGTCAATGGTTCTTAAGTTCTTCTTTAACCTCGTTTACCAATCAAACATATTAAAATGAGAATAAAGTCAGGCATTTTATCTCGTTTAAAAAGGAGAAATCATCCAGCAGACTTTATATGGGAGATGGTTGCCTTTTTCTCAGACGCATACCGGCTGCGCAATCGCCGCCATTGCAGTGTCCACCGATGCCGGAATTTCCCAGTTCTTAAAACAATCATTTTTGAAATATTTTTTTTCGATAACAATTCTATAATTAAATAATTGTTCTACACGGAAAATCAGATTGAATTTTAGAGACTTAAAAAAGTAATATACGAAAATTTGTTAATGGAGATTGCTCGTAGTTGCAACATTGTCAAATTTCCAAGAAAAATAAAGTAATGGAATGCAACACCTCGAACGAGCCGACTTCGATCACATCGGCAGAGTACAATTTCATTTTTTGCAGATTGACATCGTTAGCATTGACGGCGACAGTCAGGATGCGGGTGCCTGAAAGGAATTAATCATTTATGATGGCTTGGTGGTAGTGTTGAAGGTATCAAAGAATTAAAGTGCAGGTTCGATTCCCCGCACGGACCTTCGTTGATGATTTGCTTCCCTGTCTTGACGAGATCTGCCTCATTCTCAACGTATCTTCCATAGTAGGCGCCGTTCTCCAGTGCCATCTGTAACCATTTTTCTTGGGGGCAAATTTAGCATAAATATAAAATCTCGTAGAATTTTTTGCCATCGTCTTCTCCCACTTTCACTATCCTCTTACCTCATTACAAAGCATTTCGCCATCCGTGATGATAATGATCATCTTTTTACGCGTTCCTCCCTAAAAATCGTTTAAATTTAATAATGAATACATATTAAACATAAAACTAAGTTGGTCCTGACAGTAACCAAAACATGCCTGATAGTTTGCGGCCTTGAAGAAATTGCGGTAGCTCGCTTCCAAGAGAGACTTCGTGCATGGACGGCCCTAAAAGTCATTTTATTTTGTTTATCTCACTATAAAAAAAGGGGGGGGGGGTGGGAACAAGAATCTCTTTTGATCTCTGAACTTTCGATTGTAAATGTGACTTTCACATGAGTCGATAACAGTATGCCACTCGGCTGACCCAGTTGTATTCAACAGTTGCGATGTATCGATTCATGCATGCGATTCTGTCGGGGATCGCGCCAGTCTCGCACCACGGAGTGATCGCCTTATTGTAGATCATGCTCTCTTCTGTGGTCATCGCACGCTGAACATGGAGATTGAGAGAGATAACGAGAGCAAGAGAGATAGAGAGAAAGAGAAAGAGAGCAAAAGTGAGAGAGAGAGACAGAGAAAGAAAGAATGACCTGGACACACAATCCACTAGAGTTACGTTTGAGACACTGGTCGAGTACGATTGGTGGCAGCTGACTGATCCCAAAGCGAGTCAGTGGTTCCTTTTCTACCAGCCTTGACGACAGTTCTTTCATGTACCGTTGAATCTGTAAAAAAGGATAGTAGATAACAAGAATGATAAAAATATTGTACATACTTTATCAGTAAGATGTTGTGCTAAGATATTTATCACAACATTCTGCTAATCCTCTTAACATTAGAATGAAAATGAGGACCATTTCCTGATTTCGCTTGATGATTGCAGCATTCTTGTCAGCGTAACTGCCACGGGTGTCAAATGACGTGTCTATCGCAAACACAACGTCTACAAGGTCCAAGATTACTCTCTAAAGACACATGAAATCTAATTTTTTTTAAACTATAATTAACAATGGTTATTATTACCATACAGTGTGACTTATTGCTAATTTTATCAAATAGAATTTTCTATGACTTTGAAAAATGCGCCCCTTCTTCCTTTGTTCTGCTTGGTCAGTCACTACCTGTTATCGTACAATGTTGACTCACAATTATTTATCTTATATTACATAAAAATCTTATTTTTTTAAATATAAAACATCAAAGCAGCCAACCGTATGCTGCTGCCGGACACGATTTGCATTCGAAGCCACGCGCCAGTCCCTTCGCAATCCCAGCGTCTTCGAAGCCCTTTTTGCATCTGATTCATAATTATCGATTTTAGATATATTTTACGCTAAATTTGAGCTTTTGTTTAAAGAATAAGAAGAAGCACAAAAAATGTAAACCTTTCTGCCTAGTTTGCTCGAATGACGAACGTATCTCTATGTTGGATTCATACAAACATATATGTAGATAAATACTTAATAAATATATATATATATATATATTTATATATATATATATATACACATATATCTTTTTTTAAATATAATTTTAGAAGCCTCGACCACCGCCACCACGAACTCGCAATCGTAGCCCGTGTCAGCCGGAAGACGTTCCTTGCAGTCGGCGTCGGCGTGGCATCTTGCATTCGCGCACGTGCACGCGCATTGCTGCGTCGTCGCGAGCGAAGCGACCGCGAGCAGCAGAAGAGCCAAGCGGAGAAGCATTTCACTATCCAAATAGTATTTTGCTCGCTAAAATGTCAAAATCATATTTGAGATTATAAAATACTAAAAAAAAATTTTTCCTATTTTAAAAGCGCGTTCAACCCATAAAATGTTAAGAAAATTATTTTTGTGATATGTATGTATATAGATACATTATATTTGTATATATGTATGTATATAGTATATACCGTATTTTCTCTATTAGTACCCCCGGGGTTCTATTTTTCAATACCCTTGCAGGGGAGGAGGGAGGGGTTCTATTAGAGGGAGAAGTTCTATTTTTCAATATGAGACACAAAAAAGTTTGATAACAAAACTTTATTCTCAAAAAGTAAGAATCATAGCTTGAATTGTATGGAATCATCAGTGTAAGATCCAATTTGCCACATATCTTGAATGGATTTGCCATCATTATATTGGGGAGAGCATCCTATGCCTCCAAGATCCATTCGATGTCTCGAGCTGACAATTAGACTGTAAGGGGGGGGGTACTATTAGAAGGGGGGGGGGTTCTACTAGAGGGAGGGGTTCTATTTTTCAATGGCATTTTCAGAGGAGGGTACTATTAGAGGGCTGTTCTAATAAAGGGGGTATAGAGAAAATACGGTATGTACATATATGTTATGATCATATATTAATAAGTATAATTTAATTAGTCGTGCAAAGAAAAGAGGAGGCGCCTGTAGAATACTGCTGGAAGAGTGAAGGTTGGCTACTTTTAACAGCATGTCTGTGGACAAACAAAACGAAAAGATGAAAGTGGTAGCAGCTGAGAAAATAGTGAAGGAGTGGTCCAAGGTCTGTCGGGCAAATAAGGAAGAAAGGGGGTAGAGAAATAGCGAGATATAGAGAGAGAGATAGAGAGCGAGAGAGATACAGAGAGAGATATATAGAGAGAGAGGCAGAGAGAGAGAGAGACAGAAACTGGGTTTGCAAGCAAATGCGTGGTATGCACCACGCTGGCTGTTATATTTTTTACGTATATATTTACGCACAAGTCTGGAACGTTTCGAGGGTGTGCACTAAAAAATTATAACCAAAAGCCCAACAGATTTCAATCATTTCAACTTATCGATACGTCATTCTTTCAGCAGTTAAAATGATCATTTGGCCTACCTATCATATCTCTTGGTGAATTTGTTCTTATTTTAGCTATATTAAGTTCGACATTTATTTTTGTCTTATTTGAAATTTTCTTTTACATATTTTGGAAATGGCATTGGAAAGCATGGCATTTACAACTCCACTGTAGTGCTCATTTCATTGGTTAGCGCAAGATCATTGAAGGCGCAGCAGCAGTGGCATTAATCTTGCCGTTTGTTATAGACATGCCAAGGACAATCGGTCAGGACCGTTTAAAAATAAAACGGGCACATGTCTTGAACACATCCACTTCTGCCTATGATAATACACAGGTGTCTTGGACATTTCTTGGACGCGTCCTGTACAATAGAAAAAGAAAAAAAAATCTCTATGACCGATTGCCCTGACCGATTGTCCTTGACATGTCTTGGACAAACGGCAAGATTAATGCAGAAGTTGCGTGGGTAGTAGTTTGTCTAAAAAATACTTAGTCCATCTCACCACACCAACTGTATGGCCAAGGTAATAGTTTAGATTGTGAATAAATAATAACAACGACAACAAAACACTCTTTTGCCTACCACAAAACAGCTCCTTGTTCACTCTTCTTCTTCTTTTTTTTCGCTTATCGTGAAATCTTTTTACTGTTACGTCTTCTGAGAGCGGCATGCTGTAAGTAACTTCTAAACAAATAATTACATATCCCTCTCTCCTCCTCACTTCTCCGGCTTTAGCTTTACATATTTCTCCTTCCGATTTACGCACTTTTCATTTTCATCCTTGTTCTCCAATTTTCTTCCTATGTCTTCCTATGTTGCTCTCTTTTGTATTAGAATGAGTAACCGAGAACTCTTGTTTAGTCTCCTTGTACTAAAGTGCATCCTGGCAGTATAAAAGGGCCTTTCGCTCCGGGAAATATCATTCTCTTCTTTCTCTCCGCCTCGCCCTCCTCTCTCTTCTCTCTCCTCTCCACGATGGGCGCCTTCGTCATCTTCTTCCTTCTCGTCCTCGTCGGCAGCGGCGTTGCATACAAGGCTAGTTTTTGTTGATCCCTCCCTTTAACCCCTCCCCTCTCCTATTTGGAAGCAGCGTATTTCATCTTGTTCTCCCCGTAGAGTATAATTGTAGAGAAAGCTGGATACAGAAGAACGCCTGAAGAAATATATTAATCATAAATCCAAATTCAATTTTTGCTTAATTCCAGATGGGCCTCGTGGACGAGTACCTGCCGAAGATCCAGGCGGCGCTGAATGGCGGACAGCCCCAGGCAGCCCCTGCTCAGTAGAGTAGCGGAGATGAGAGCCCTCTTTCTCCCTCTTTACTTCCACCCAACCTCTCTCGCTCCTCCTCTCTCGCACTCTTTCTCCTTCCCCCTTACTTGGCAAGAGATAAAAGAGTCCGCTCGCATAGTATTTTATTACAACAGTCTAAAGTAAGACTATAAAGTTGAATAAAATATAATTAAACGACGCACGATTTGAATGTCAAAGAAAGGTGAATTTTGTTGAGAATCCTTAAAATAACCTTCTAGAAAAAAATCAAGAGAAATCGTGACATAAATAATTGAAATCGACCGGATTTTTGACAAAACGTACAATAAAATGAAAAATCATTGAACTTTGAATGTTATGGGTAACACTGAAGTGATCAATAAAGTTTGCTCTGCTCAAATACGAATATACATACAGTCCCGCCCAACATTTCAGGTACATAGATTAATTAGATTAATCTAAATAATCTCAATTGATTTTTCAGCGCATAGGACGCATTTCGATAGAGTTTTCAGGTTAATCTAGACTAATTCCACGCTGCTAAATACGTTGGTAACATTATTTTCTTAAAACAAATTGACACTAACGAGAAAATTCATATTTTTGCAAGAAACCTGTTTGAAAATGGTGCGCAATGTGCTGCATTACATGCGTAATGCGCTGCATTTTTTGAACGGGTTTCTGGCTAAAATGTGAATTTTCTCGTTAATGTCTACTTATTTTGAGAAAATAATGTTACCAACGTGTTTAACAGCGTCGAATTAGTCTAGATTATCCTGAAAACTCTATTGAAATGCGTCCTATGCAATTCAATTGAGATTATTTAGATTAATCTAATTAATCTAATTAATCTATGTACCTGAAATGTTGCGCGGGACTGTACATTGAATGCATGCTCGAAGAGGAATTACCTCGTGATTTAATATGTGTACTCAGATTCCCGATAGTATATTAGAAAGTTTTGAGAGAATTTTAGCACTGGTTCAAATTCTTCGTTTCAGAAGATTATTCGCTCTACGTTGGGCTAAGAACTATTAAATTCCATCTTTAAAGAAAAGGAAACCATAGTGGGTAGAACAGGTAAAGATGCGAAAGGCAGCTCGCAAGGATATATATTTTTTTAAATAACTTACTGCAAGTGATGAAATATTAAAATTGTTATAAAATTTATAAATTTTTGATATTCTTATGACCTCAAATTTTTATGGAAATAGCGGGGACGGCCTGCAATTGTCGATGTTCCGTGAGATTCCTTGCAAAGAACCTCACAAGTCCAGCAACACTTCGTATGAACAACAGCCAAGGTTCAAATATAGTAATTTGCTCAGCTGAAATCGTATAAAAGCGCGGAATTGCCTGGGAAGAATCATTCTCTTCCGCGCTTCACCTCCCGAGCTCTTCTTCTTCAATCCGAGTGTCATCTCTTCAGCAGAAATGGCTGGTGACTACGCGCCGTCCTTCTACGTTGCAAGGTTTTCAACCGCCAACCCCTTCGCAGGAAAAAGGGGTTTCATAATTATGTATTATCTTTTCAGCTTCGGGCAGCAGGCTCCTTCTGCCCGTCCCGCCGCTTCGGCTCCCCTCCTCACTGCAGTCCCTCATTCTGCATATGGAGTCAGTATTTTTATATTTAAATAGGAAAAAAACCTTTAAAAGAAATATTTTTTCATAATCATCCATACAATTGCAGGGTCAAGTGTACTACAACGATAGCCATGCCCCGCCCGCCGCTGGATATGCCCCGCCCTCAGCAGGCTATGCTCCGCCCTCCGCTGGCTATGCTCCGCCCTCAGCAGGCTATGCTCCGCCCTCCGTTGGCTATGCTCCGCCCTCAGCAGGCTATGCTGCGCCCTCCGCTGGCTATGCTCCGCCCTCCACTGGCAATGCCCCGGCCCCCGCTGGCTATGCCCCGGCCCCCGCTGGCTATGCTCCGGCTTCCGCTGGCTATAGACGCAACTTATGGGCTCTCTCTAAGTGATTTTTTCAAAAGAAATGCAAAAACGGGCATATTTTATTTCTCAGACCTCGAGTGCGGATATCGTTCAGACTTATTTTTATACAACATTAAATAGCTCAAAAGAACCGCCTTTTCCTGTAGAAAAATGTAGGATAGAGAGAGACGCACCATAAGTCACGTTGAGCAGTAAAACTCGCGAAAAAACCTTTTGGCTCTTAGCGAAACTGGCACAGCTGGAAAGACCGAGTTCGTAGAGTTCTCTCTCTCTCTCTCTCTCTCTTTCTTTGTATGTCTGTCTTTCTGTCTGTCTGTCTGTCTGTGTCTGTCTCTCTCTCTCTATCCGCAGCGAGCAAGACAAGGGGTGCATGCATACTTGCAATGAATGTACATACAAACAACTTAAAAAAAAACTAAAGAGATGAGAGAGAGAGAGAGATGAGACAGTGAAAGAGAGATGTGAGGGAGAGATAGAGAGAGAGAGAGATGAATGAAGCAAATTGCTGCGCTCATATTCACCCCCCCCCCTATCACTAGGTTATCCAATGCCGGAGGGTGCATGGGTGGGTTGGTGGCCTGGTGGTTAACGTGGGAAAATTGCGCGCGGGGGGTGGTGGTTCGGGTCCGGTCAGGAGCAAAATGTCTTTCTCTCTCTCTCTCTCTACTTCCAGGTACAGCCAACGGCATCGACTCCCATCATCACAACGGATCACAGGTTAGCTAAATGACTTTTGTGAACTTTATTGGAATTTTATTCTATTTCACTGTTGTTTTGTCACCAAATGCCAAACGCAGTGAAATATTCCGTTCACAAAAGTAAGATAATTAGCTAACTTAATCAGTAGGATGGTGGGAGAGAGAGAGAGAGCGTGAGATAGAGATAGAGAGAGAGTGAGAGAGATGAGAGAGAAATCGATAGAAACAAATTTTTTCTTGAGAAAGCTGCGAAATTAAGTGCGCTTTTAAGCCGGATAAAAGGTGAGAGAAAGAGCGAGAGAGTGCGAGAGAGAGAGAGAGCGAGAAAGAGCGAGAGAATGAAGGAGAGGGTGTGTCACAGGGCTAGCTAATTAGAGTGGTAATTTACATCGAAAATTGTTCGAGAATATAAAAAAACAGCCAAAAATGGCATGTGTTTCTGGGATCCTCCTAGAAGAGGCGTCGTTTTACCAATACTTACTCTCATACACACTAATTCTTCCTGCATCTTTTACGAATAGTATTAGTGTGTTGCTAATCATGCTAATATATTAGTGTCTCATTTCGTGAAATATCACGAATATTTTTTCTGTGTGTATGCTCCGCCTCCTCAGCACCTTTCTCCCAATCAGTATCCTGCTCCTGTCCCTCATGGCCAGTACGCTGTGCCGATCCGACAGGCTCAGCCTCAGCAGAGTTTGTTTTTTGCCCTTGAATTTGTCAGGATATCCCACTTATTGGAACATAAAAAAGGACGAATGGTCAACTTTGCTGTACCATCGAAAATGAACAATATTTTACTTAAAAAGTAATTGAACTATTTTTATGAGAGCTCATTTGACCTTACGGGGAGATTTGTAATTCCAGTTGCTGCTCCAGTCTTTTCCGAGTACATCCCGGCCGGCGGACTTCTCGTCTACCACCAGCAGCAGCCTCGCCTTTACGCGCCACCCGCCGGGGCCAACATCTACCAGCAGGTCCCAAGACGAAAAAGAGATACCGTAACCTGTCAATTGGTCACTGTGGTAATACTCGGAAGAGCCTTCGAAAGCTAAATTTTATAGCAGGGCGCCATCTACAATGTTCCGCAGCAGCAGCAGGGGCAGGGACTCCACTACTCCGCACAGGCAAGCAACCCTTCCGTCTACCCGGCTCTTCAGGTTAAAACAGCGATGAAGAATTGCATTTCAGAAGATGCTTGTGAAATTTCTTCTAGCAATAGTTTCGATTTGAAAAACAACTTACTAAAATCTATAAAAAAATAAATGCAATATTAAAGGAGCTTGAAAGTCGTTAACTCCTAACACGAAATGCCTGATCTTTTATGTGCCATGGCAATTTGCCAAGATCCTTACTCTCGTAAAGCAAGCATTTTCCAGGACAATTTTAATTTGGCGGTTTGCGTCTGGTAGTGAATTGTGCATGTGTCGGCATATATTTCACGGCCTATGGAACCATATTTCACCCCTAACTGGTCAACTCTTCTCCGACAAGCGTTTTAGACCGAAATTTAGTTGGCGACAACTGTTAAATTTAAAGTTCTGTGCAACACACTAATTATTCCCTTAGGTTCAGGCAACTCATTTCAGATGGAAAATACTCCTTTAACTTTTAGTTTAGAAAAGTGGCTTTTTGCTAATGCATTCGCAAGCTCAATCCGGACACATTCACAGAATCATCCTAATAGCGAAAATTTTGAGTTTTCGCCTCCTTTAAGAGAGCCTCTCTGTAAGACTCAAGGAGGCCGCTATGGAGGCCTGCCCTAGAAAAATTTCATTTTTCTATAACCTTGAAAATATTATGAGGGATGCATATAGTGTTCATAACGAAGTTTATTTTTTCAAAAATTTTTCAAAAATTTTTTTCTCTTAGTTATAAGTCTAAATGCTCCAAAACTTTGGGAGACCATATCTCAAGTTATACTTAATATTTCTCGAAAATCTTTTTAATGTTAGATTCCTTGTTCAAAACTGCACAAAAAAGTCCGCGGTGACTATTTTCGAAAAAAATTATTAAAAAAAAAAAAATTAAAAAAAAATTAAAAAAAAAAAACGACCTCAGGGGCGCTTTCGGCGCGGTGACGATTCCAATGTTTGCTGTGGCCGTTGTGATTGTCACACAACTTCGAAAACTGTCGCCTCTTATAGACTTGAAAAAGACTCCTTGCAAGACCTTCGAGAATGGCTCTTTATTTGTCACCGGAGAACTTCTGTCAAGTGCCGCCATCGTTATTTGTACAAGACTCAGTAAAGATCCAAAGAATACGTATTTGAATACGAGAAATTGGCCTAAAACACAAAAAGTCAATTTTCGACGTTAAAACTTTTTTTTAATGTACAAATCATATACTATTTTGAAGAGCATAAAAAATGACATCGAATAGACTATTCAGTTTAAGAATTTATGAAGTTTGCTTGATATCGTGGTTTGCAGCCAAACCCGAAATTTACCTAGAAACAGATATTCAAATGCAGATACCCAAAAAAAGTAATCGAGATGTTTCCTCGTAGAAACATATTATGTGTAGTTTTTCCTGCTCTTTCTTATGGATGATTCAGTTTTTTGTAAGCAATAGTAAAAAAAAAGTTATTGACTGAAAACCACATTTCAAAAAATTAAATTGGGCAAAAGTCATAAAAATAATTTTTTTCGAAAATAGTCACCGTGGACTTTTTTGTGCAGTATGTACAAGGAATCTAACATTAAAAAGATTTTCGAGAAATATTAAGTATAACTTGAGATATGGTCTCCCAAAATTTTGGAGCATTTAGACTTATAACTAAGAGAAAAAAATTTTTGAAAATTTTTTGAAAAAATAAACTTCGTTATGAACACTATATGCATCCCTCATAATGTTTTCAAGGTTATAGAAAAATGAAATGTTTCTAGGGCAGGCGCTCCTTGACCCTTACAGAGAGGCTCTCTTAACATTCAGCAGCACCAGCAGCCGCCAGCTCAGATCTATAATGTGGCCCAGCATCAGCCTCTTCTAGAGATTGTGAATAAACAATCATTATGAAAACAGCAAAACCATTTAATTTTCAAAGAAGCTCTTGCTATGCAGCGACCAGACTTTGCCAGCCCATAAATTTATTAATATTAAAAATACACATTTGCAGCCTGGCTACCTGCAGCAGCAACCGCAGCAGTACTACAGCGCCCCACAGGTATTAATAATAGAGAAATAAAATTGAATTAATAGATCAAAAATTACTTCCTTTGCAAAAAAAATGTCTACTAAAATAGCATGTCTACCCGACTCCTCCGTCCGCCATGGACTCGCATCAGCAGCTGCCTCCTTCGGCCTACCAGAACCAGGCTGAGCGCTCTGCTTCCGTCCGCCGCTCCCGCTCTGGCGGTCGGCTTGTAAAATTCTATTGAAATAATTGCCATTCTTTCACTTTTAAGATCGCATTGCCGCCGCTCCGGCTGGCCGCGACAACAGCAACAATGTCTGGGTAAGATTATGTTTTCTGTTAATCATATTATTTTCTAAATTTCAGGCTGATGCGCTCGCCCAGCAGAGTCCTCCCGTCGTGTATCCCGTGCCGCCGCAGAATCAGGCATCGCCAGCCTCCGGCCCAGGCCACCGCCAGCTCCAGCAGCCTGCGCACAAGTCGCCGCCCCCTGCTGCAGAGGCATCTCGCAGTGGCCGCGCTGTCCGTTCAGAAGATTTTTTCTATTCTCATATTAAGAAGCAGAAAATCTAGAAGCGTTCCAATGAATAGGCCCCGGCCATCTCTGCGCACTGCGACATGCAGACGAACGAGACCTACGCCTTCGATGCTCCGCCCCTGGCCTACCGTAACCAGCGGGCCAACGCTCCTCCCACTGCCTACGGTTCGATTTGAATTATTTTTGGACCTTCAGAAAATCATTTTTACCTTTCTGATTGAAGGCTCGGAATCGAAGGAGTCTAACAAGGGTGACCGCTCGGCCAAGTCGAACAAGAGCCTGAAGAGCAAGAAGAGCAAGAAGAACAAGAAGGGCCCTTCGCATGGCAATGCCGACCTTACGCTGTCGCCCTGTCAGTTTACCTTGGCCTTAACCATTATATCTTTAATGGTAGCCTTAACCTTAAGAATCCGTACGGTTGAGCATAGCCGTAACCTTAACATTTTTTGCAGCTGTGTCGATGGACTCGCTCAACCGAGTCGCTGCCAGTCTTAAGTCTACCAAAGTCGTCAGCAATTCTGGTGCTATCCCTGTTGGGGGGGCATGATTTTTTCCAAGTTTCTAAGGAATGTTTATTTGCACAGAAATGTTAGCATAAGTAGCTTAATGATGAATTGATGATCTGATTGTCTCTCCAGATAAAGCAAGTCCATATGATACATTTCCTGGACAAGGGCATCATGAGACACTCAAACAACGGCAAAAACAAGCACTCACAACACTCTGATTGCGTTCGTAGTTCGATCGGCATTTCTTATCAATTCCTTTCTCGTCTGTCGCGCCTTGCAGCCTCCTGCAGCAATGATTTTCCTATTCCTTTTTCGCTTTTAAACACCACTCCAAATACAAAAGATCCATTGTCAAATGCTTGCCATTCCTTTCATTCTGATTCTTTTTGATCTCTCACAATCACTTTATCTTCGCTTTCCCGTTTGACTCATTCAATTCTTCTCCAACTATACAAAAACAACCGGCTTAACTTGGAAGCATTTACGTAATGAATCGAGGCAGCTAATTCCTTTGAGCAAATGTCATGGAGACTCACGACTCCGTAATCCATCTTGTCATTTCCAAGTGCTGAATGAGCTTAATTCAAATCCTTTCTTCATGTTCAAACCAATCTCTCCGTATCTGTAACGGTAAGGTTATTCATTCTAGAAATTGAGAAGAGATGAAAAGAAAAGAAAGCAAAGATTCCTTTTGGTTGTTGATAAGACTCTCGCCCACCTAATTTCAGGGGAGTGAATCGCATGTAATGGCTGGCGGCGTAGAACGACGCGTCTCTTCTCCTCCGCTCGCCATGGCCGATTCAGTGCCTCCCGTCTTCCGGAAATGTGCCGAGCTGCAACGTGGATCGGATGAGAAGTACGCGAGATGCGCGATGCCTCTCGGCTCGGATCCATGCGCTATGCTCTCTGTCAATTTTTATCATTTTTATTTTTCCACCTTATAGCTATCTGATTGTGATAAATTCAGGAATTGCACCGGGCAGAGGCATTCCGAACCTACTTCCTCGCAGTCCTCCCTGGGATCATCTCACTCATCGCACTCATTCTTAACGCAGGATTCCTCGTATTGCAAATAATTGTCTGGAAGCAGAGTGGATCATGGCGAGAAGATTTGACTTTTCCTCTAACTTTGAGAAACGTTTGCTCCATTCTGTCCAAGTAAGAGCTTAGTACATTATCAATTCAAAAAGATATGTTCAGGCATCGGAAGCGTTATATCTTCGTCTTATTCCGTTCCGCCACAACTCTGCTAACTCTTCTGCTCTACTATGTAATGTTAATCATAGGACTAAGTGATGAGTTCAACTATTCTTCAGTTGCCATTCTCCTTTTCCTCGCCACTCACGATTTCTCCTCGATTGCTTGTTCGTCTCTTCATTTTTTATTCTCTTCATCAATCATGAAGTGGGTGATCTGAACAGGCACTTACATCGCGCTAACATCTCTCCTCTACCTGGCCGTAATGCATCCAATCTTTTACCGTGTTTCCATTCGCTGCGTCCATTGCTATCTTGCGGTTGCTGCTATTGTGATTATCAACATGATTGTTTCTGTAAATCTCCGCTTATTTTTCATGAGATATTTGACATGAATAGATTTTATTTATTGAATAGATCGTAATTGGGATCTACGGCGCCACTCTCTTCTATCCTCACTCCGCGCCAGTCACTTGCTCATTCGAAGAATGCCGCTATCCACTTGTAATCTTCGAGGTAAGAGGGAGAGAGCCAGAGGAAGAATGAGATAGTGAGTGAGAGAGAAAGAGAGTGAGTGTGACAGAGAGAGAAAGAGAGAGTGAGTGTGAGAGAGAGAGAAAGTTAAAGAGAGTGAGAGTGACAGAGAGAGACAGAGAGAGTAAGTGAGAGAGAGGGAAAGTGACAGAGTGAGAGAGTGAGAGAGAGGGAAAGTGACCGAGTGAGAGAGTGCGAGAGAGGTAGAGTGACAGAGTGACAAAGGGAGAGTGAGTGAAAGATAAGGAGAATGAGCGAGAGAGAGAGAGAAGAGAGAGGGTGTGAGAGAGTCTTCTTCTTGTCTTTCTCAGGTATCCGGTCTTAGTCTCGGAATCCTTGCGGTGCTTTCTCTGTATGGGATTTTGCTGACTCGCATGCGGCTGAGCATAAGACGGACTCAGAACAGCATTGTCAGTGGAAGCGCCGATTCGTGCTTCCAAAGAAAATTTCATTCTTTTGTAGTATTTATTCTTATTGTCTGCCTAAGCAATCTTCTGATTCTCTTTCAGAGATCTTCGTCTTCCGAAGGTACTTCTCACAGTAGCTATGCTGCCATGAACCGATTGGCTTTCAACATGTTGGCTGCTTGTTTTTTTCTTATGCATGTGCAGAGCCGGTAAATGGCCCAAAATTTTTGGGCCGGCCCGGCCCGTCGGGCCCTAGGTCTGGGCCGGCCCCGAACGATTTCCGGGCACTAGAATTTTGGGCCCGGCCCGTGGGCCCGTTTGAGCCCGATTTTCAAAAAATTCGAGGGGAAAAAGTCCGAAGAGCAACAAAAATTTTTGAAATTCAAAAATTTTCATGCTCATGCTATGAATATTCATTTTAATGTATAGTGGAATTAGTTTTAGTGGGAAAAACGAACAAATGAAGAAAGTTTTGCACTTAAAGGAGATCCGAGGCGAATAAATAGTGTCTTGTTTTTTTCGCCTTGTTTGGTCGGGTTGTGCTAGAAACTTCGATTGTAAGTGCCCCGAAGGCACAAAAACCTTCATGTCCTGAGGAAATTAACACTGTTTTCTACTTTGAATTCCAAAATATTTTATTTTCCCGCCATTTTCAAAAAAACTTTGAAAAAAAAAACTTGGCCGGCTTTTTCTTAACACGTAGGCTCACCTGGCAGTGGTGCAAACCACAAGTTTCAGGGGAGAGAGGCAAGGGGCAGTAGCACCATTTCTGATGATTCTTTGCTCCGTACTTTTCATCATTCCGTCCAAATCCGTCAGGGACTTCGTAGTAAGAGTTTTTCCCTTTAGGTCTCCTTTAAAAGTGCCATCAGTCGTCTGGACTGGACGACATCGTGTGCTTATCGGGCCCAAACGGGCCTGCGGGCCGGCCCAACTTTTTTGGGCCCGGGGCCCTGGGAAATTGGGCCGGCCCGGGCCGGGCCGGGCCGTTACCGGCTCTGTGCATGTGTAGTTGTTTTTATTAAATATGTATAATAACGTTTTTTTTTTATTTGAAAGAGAAAATTTCTGCGACCTCAGGGGCGCTTTCGGCGCGGTGACGATTCCAATGTTTGCTGTGGCCGTTGTGATTGTCACACAACTTCGAAAACTGTCGCCTCTTGGAGACTTGAAAAAGACTCCTTGCAAGACCTTCGAGAATGGCTCTTTATTTGTCACCGGAGAACTTCTGTCAAGTGCCGCCATCGTTATTTGGTTAGCAATAAATTATGTACAAAATATGTATGTATTTATATTAATTAATGTTAGAATTAAAATAGGAAGACTAAATATTAAGGATGCTTTCAATGTTGATGGAGCCGGTCATCAACACAAGAACAGATCCGAGAATTATGGCTCTGCTGAGGAAGGCAATTCGGCAAGGGCCGTGTTTCACGAAGAAGAAGAACAGCGCAGACGACAATGGAAGCAACTCTACCCGATCAGTAAATCCTTAATTAAAACATCAGATCTATTAATTCGCCTACGACCATTTTTTTCTAAATGTTTTTTTTATGTGTCATTTTCCATTAGTCGCCAAATTATGCTTGCCATGCAAGCACGTCTCAAAAAAGCAGCAATATTTCTAGGCATAATTTTATTATTTTCAGCATTTGTTATTTTTGAAGCTGTTGGTTTTGTTCCACTCAACGCAAAATCAATTTCGTATATTTCGTCTAAATTGTTTCTTGTACTGACCAACACATTAGCACATCTTTTCACTCTCCCTTTCTCTTATTTGAAAGTTATTAGGAAATCTTCCGACTTCTCCCATTTAGAAGGTGTTCCTTTAGGCGTGAGTTCCCGTCCTGTCTCACCAATTGTTTACCCACTCTTCCGGTGTCTCATTTTAAGGGAGTGCGATCGCTCTTTTGCTTATCAGCTCCTTTCCTCCCCTCTCTTACTCTCAGCTCACTATCATCATTTCTATTCGGTTCCATATTTTTACTCTCTTTTCACACGGATTCAACGGTACGCCAATCAACCCTTTTTCCATTTTATTTACTAATTGAACTTCTAGTTGTTTCAATTTTGAGAATTTTTTTATCTTCTTGCTCTCAGTGCGCTGATTAGGAATCTCATGGTTGATTCCTTTTTTATGCAAATTACGTTTTCAAACACTATAAAATAAACAGTACTGTATGTTCCTTATGCTGTAATTTTATATGTATATGCATATGTACATATCTATGTATTAAGGATTGTCAATGATGAGTACGAAAAAAATCAGACAATTTGTGTGTGTCGATTGATGATTTCACACAATTCCACGAGGATGTTTGCCACTAAGCGCACGATCTTCTGATTCAAGCGTTTTGCAAGGGATATGAGATTGCAGAGTAAGAATATTATAGAAAAGAAAACAGAGAGGACACAAAAAAGAAAGCAGGGATGAAGCGAGAGATCAGGAAAACTTATCTTTGTCATGTCGTATTTCCCTGCTAGACACTCCACAGATTCTCATCTGGACTGTTTAATCATTCTCTCTGACATCTCTTTCTCAGGATGTCCAAATGTGCAATTCCCGATAAGCACCGTCTCCATGACTCACTCTACCCCCTTCTCTTGAATAACACAGCAAGAGAGTCGATTCGATTGGCCAGAGACGCCTTCGCAGACAGGATCAAACTTCTAACCCATGTATGTACATATGAATGCATTTCATGTCTCTCTATCTATTTCGAATAAAATCTACAAAAGTTAAAAAATAAAGCTGGTTTGTTGGGTTGTGTTGGAACGGAACAATCACACATGTTGTACATGCATATTATACGGTGTTATATCGAACTCAACATTGTGACACTACCAGGCCACCCATATCTTCTCCGTTCAAAGATAAACACGTGATAAAGGCTGCATGCAAAGTTGACGACTATATTGCGTCCTACCCTCCCCCCCCTCCTACTTTACAGAGTCCAAATTTGCCAATAACTAGGCTGACCGAGACTGGTCTGATAAAGATTTCATCATATTTTTCTATTCGAGCTTTGGTGAGTTTTTTTTATCGTAATGTTTGGCTTGTAAAGCTGATTCAAGAAAAGAAAGTTTGATTTACTATAAAGAAAAAGAAAGGATTAGACTGGAGTAGACCGAGACGGAATGGAACGTGCGAGATGAGTGATGCGTGGAGGGTAATGGACGAATGGATCTTAGGAGAGACGCGGGGTGCGCAGCTTGCACGAGGAGATCCGTTGTTGAAGTTTATTCGTGGAATCTTTCTTTTTTTTTTACAAAGCCAAAGTATTTCTTATTAAAATTGTTGTTACTATTCATTGGAATTATTTTTGCCAAGCAGGGCGCGACGACATGTGAGCGGGCTGCTGGAGCTGGCGGTGGCCTGGGCCGGAGGCTGGCGACGCCTGATTCTGCGGCGGCACGGGATACACGACGGGAGGAGTCTGCCTATAAAGAGCTTTAAACGGTTGGCCATATTTATTTATCGTACATGAAATTAATATTTAGATGTGACAGCACAAAATATAGGAAGACTGGAAATATGTGGTCGATTGGAAAGATTTGTTGTATTTCTACGGTCACTACCCAGAAAGACTGCACATCCAAAGAATGACGTGATTGAAAATTATGGCCGAAAGCGCAATAGCCATTATAGAGCAGACGATAATTTCTTTTCCCTTCAGCAAGCGAGCAGTCAATATCCGCTAACTAAGTTTGCTCTGGCGATCGTCAGAGCAGTGAGCGTGAGTGTAAATATAATACAGGCTTGTTGGTTCGTTTCAGTGGTCGCTTGCACATCAAAAGTATCTATATCAAGGAAGAAAAGTAACGTGTTCTGACACACCACGAGAGCATTTTTTTAAATGGCCGCGAACATTCAATTATTGTATTTTGTGTCCGTCTAACTTGTATAATGATGCTTGTAAGGCAAGATAGTGAACCTTGAAGTGAACATGATTAGACAAATGTCAGAGATCTGTGTTTCTATTCAGTTTCGCAATTTTATATATCAGCGTGTTCTCTGCGCTCCTTCCTCGAATTGCATGCATGCCTAGACCATCAGCTTATTTCACTGGATATCTTTATATCTTTATATTATATTTGAGAAATGGCGCTTGAATACGTATTTTGTATTTAAAATTATTAATTGTTTTGTTAAGAAAGTCCCCATTATCCAGCGAGCTCAGCAGAAGATTATGCCAGTGACAGCTGACTACATTGTGATGTCGGCGACTGCTGTGGTGTCAGGAAGTGGATGTCTTTTAAACGGTGCCAATCTAAATTAAGAAACGCCATCTAAATTGCCATAGTCAAATTGCTTTCTTTCCAAAAGCTCGGAAAATAATGTGAATATATAAACTGTTTTTTTTAAATAAATATAATCTTCCATTATTGGCCCGATTAGCGAGTAAACAGAGGATTGCACTATATTTTATTCACCCTAAAGTTTTTTTTTCATAATATAAAAAAAAACATTTACGGCTGTATAATATTAAAAATGATATTTTGTTAAGCATGAAAAGGCAATATCGCAATTGAAAGTTCTAAATTGTGACGTCTTAGTGAATTTGTATATGTTTGAAAAGTAATCTTTCCCGCCATCTCAGCTTTGTACCGTCGACGCCTTCACTCTTCTACATTGACCACGGCATCTGCAGCGCTCTCTCGTCGACGCTCTGCTACATCCTCTACGCAATCTGCATGATGCTCTACGCGCATGGCATCAACCTTCTCGCATTTTCCTTTTGCTATCGGTTGGCAGCCTGCCAGCATTACATTTTAGACATTTATTTCTTAATGTAAAAAAGAGGAGTAATATTGAACTTATTTAGAGTTAATTTAATTTTTCTTTTTTTATAGCAAAAAAATAATAAAATAAAGTTGCACCACATTGTTCATACGTACAATGTATGAAGTAATATGGTTCACTTTGAATTAGATTGATTTATTGAACGAAAGGAAATAGCATTTTATATAGGAAAACATGGACAATACTTCGCTCAGGCAAATAGGCGCGAATTCAAATGCAATTTAAAAAAATTTGCAATGACTACGATCTACTTAGTTATTACGTCCTGGTCTACAGTGCTCCATCGCCGCGCACAGTCCTGGCAATCGGCTCCGCCCTACTCGTTCCGACGACTTCTGTTATTGTTAGTCGTTTGTGGTAACGCGTCCTATGCGGCACACTAATATACAAGTCTTCTCCTTATCTTACATGCGCATTTCGCGGTTCTTTAAAATCCCTGCAAATAAAGCCGATTTAAGGCTTAATCGTTTTCATCATGTTATTAGTTTATTTAGTATTTGCTAATCCATTCAAGAGAAATGTAAATATTATCGGCATAGAATGAGAGAGTACAATCGAATTGATGAAGAACGAGATAGAGAGCAAGAGAGAGAGAAAAAGGGATAGAAGAAGCTGGAGAAATACAATTCCTCAAGGCCTGCTGCATGTACGCTCGTGCCGATGACGCCTTAATCGAACAGACGCTTCGGCAGCGTTTCCCGCATTATGACCTGACACAGTCTGCAGTCACCGGTAAGTCGGGCTCGACGAGGAATCGAAACTGCGAGCTTTCGCTTGGTAACTCGGCGACATATTCCAACACACTACATCCGCTTTAGGCGTGATCGATCTCTCCGTTCCAGCGCCACTCACCGTAACAATCTACATGGTGTTTATGCCGTGCGTCGCGTACGGCGTGATTGTCGTGGTGAGACAGCGAGTGTATCGGCTGCTTTCAACATTGAGAGCGAGCATGAGCGAGTCGACAGCAAGGATACACCGCCAGTTTTTGCAGGTTTCTTATTTTAAACATATTTTCTTCAAAGATTTAGAAAAATTCAACGGTACTTCTTGAGAATGAAACACCGTTTATTTGTTTTTTTTTAATCTACACTGAAAATATGATTGTAATAGTTTCAACATATTATGGCCTATTTAAACGAGCACGAATCTCTACAGTAAGCTGCTTTAATTTCCCTGATTATAAAAATTCAAGAATGAGTTTTTGAGCTCATAAAAAAATGAAGTTGTTGCTTCCTCGAGGCTCTGACCCTGCCCTGATGCCCGTGTTGATCATCGCCGCCATCTTCCTCTGGCTCGCAATGGCGCTCGACGTTGTCGCAAATGACCCATTCCTCGAGAATGTCATTCCTCTTGTCAGATGGGAAAATCTAATTCTTTTCTTTGAAACATTTTATGCACATTCAAATTGTTTTTTAAGTAAATAAAAATAAAGTTAAAAGTGTTTTTTTTTCTTAAATTTTAGTTTTCTGTCTTATCTCTCAGTTCTTCTCAAGCGTTCAAAAGGGGAGATATTAAAATCATTTCCTAGACAAAAAAGGGAATAATTATGGAATGAAGCATTTAATTTTTATTTTTACTTTAAGCTGTGCGCGGCAATTCCGGTCGGCAACGCTATCGTTAGCTTCTACTTCAATGCTCCTTATCGAAAGTATATTCATTTACTTTATGCACGATGCTTTTCTATGTACTCTGGATTAAGAAGGTCTAACAATAAATGTTTTGTGTATAAAAATATTCTAAAATATTTACCTTTTACCTTTCCGAAATTCGATTCTGAAAAGTTTATTCGTTATCATTCTCATAACTGTTTGTTTTTTTGTAATATGGATGCCGTTGCGAAAAAGGCGTAACAGTTTTCCAGAATTATATCGTTGCGTCTCAATATTCAAACGCGTGTTTAAAACTCAGTTTTCTTCACTTTATTTCTTTCAGGTTTGCAATGAGCGTACTCGGCTTGACTCAAAGAGCTTGTTCACATGAGCTCGATCGACCTCGATGTCCATAGATCCATCTTGTATCCGAAATAAACACATGGAACGCGAAATAGTTACGTTAGCGGGCAAATGTGGATTCTTCTCAGAAGGGATCTTTTCTTTTCGTTTTTCGCACGTATATGCATAAATACCGGGTGATGTCGAACAAAAGCAGAGAAATCACAACTAGTTCAAAGAATTTTCAAACAAATCCGACAAAAAGATATATTGCCAATTTTTTCAAATTATGGACATTTAAAATTTTCTCTACCATCTGCCCTTGCAACTCGCCAATTGAGCTTTTGAATTCTTCAGCGATGATCCATGAGAATAGTCTTTACATATTTTATTTTTTATGCGAGACACCAAAAGTCTTATATAAACAATATTAATTCAACGACCAGAGAATGAATGAAGCATCGTGAGGAGAAGAAAGATTTTGGGGGCAAAAGAGGCGCTAGCCACAGAATGAGGCTCGGGGTGTGGCCGGAGAGGAAGTGCCACTCGTGTAGCGGGCCGTGATTGAGGTGGCGAGGGAGGAGGGAGAAGAGAGAGGCAGAGAAGTAGATATGGGAGAGATAGTAGAGAGCGTGGAGGGGTGAGAGAGCGCAGTGTGCGAGAGAGGCAGAGAGGAGGCGACCGGATTAGTAGAAGCATACTCTGGCAGCTAAAATTAATCACAATTTATTTTAAGTAACTATTTCATATAATTTAAAATATGGTCCTCATGTAAGGAATTTAGACATTCATATGTGTGAATATGCAATTTTAATCTAAAATAATTTGTTGACTTTTTCATTATACATATGTATATCTATGTATATGTTTTTTTTCAATTCGTCTGACATAATACGCGAAGATGCGGTCGACTTTTTCCTCATCAGAATCGCTGACGTCGACGGCGAAGTCGCTGACTCCCATCATGACGTCATCGACCTCTTCTTCCATGACATCATCCTTGCCACTTGACTCCGCCCACTGGGCAGCCGATTTGGGGCGGGGCGTGGAGGAGGCGGATGAGTGGGAGCGGCCGACGGAGACGGAGAGCCTTAAAAGAGGGTGCATACACGTTAGAGTAAGCGGAAAGAAGATAAGGAAAACGAGTTAAGGAAAGGTGAGAGGAGAGAGAGAGAGAGGAGAGGGAGATAAAACAGAAGAAAACCTCGTTGGCGGCCTACGCCAGCTGTTGGGAGTGGTCGTCGTGGAGGAGGAAGAAGTGGATGAAAAGACGCCAACGCGAGTCTTGACTCCCTCAAAATGCGAGGCTCCGCCTCCCGCGCGGTGGCTGTCACTGAAATGAAATACAGGTTTTAAATGGCATTAAATTAATAATATCAAATCGATGTCTGACTCTGCAGTCGGCTGGCTGTCCGTTCCCCAGTGATGCTGGTCTCCGTGGTGGTCATCGTGGTGTTCGTGGATGCCTGCCACAGTGTGCGAGTGGCGGGGAGGCGAATGCTTCTAAAACAAATTTAATTAATGCATAATGATTTAATTCAAATTAATTGCCGCTCTACAGTAATCCTTGCCCTAAAATACGGCCCGACCTCCTGCTCCGGTTGTGCGAAACGAGGATTCGCTGGCGAGCGTTCGAGTTCGGCTCGTCCAAAACTAGAAAAGCGCGTGATTTATTGTCCACTTTCTCTTACCTTAGTTCTCCATCTTCCGTACTATAATTTCTCACTCCTCTCTCCACCTCCCTTTGCTAGCAGGATTACAACCTATTCGTTATATAACCAAGTTGATTTTCCCTTTGTTAAGCGTAGAATTTCTGTTGGAACACTCCCCGCCAGGCTTCCAGGCTCAAGCTCAAGCAGTCGACAGCGGCACTGATCCCCCTCTGACCTGTTGTAATTGGTGGGAGTGGCGGCGGCGGGAGGATGCGCGAGATGCCTGGGCAGATAGTTGGCGATGCGCGCGGCCGGATGGAGATCGCCCGAGGGGGCGACCGGCGGCGCAGCCTCAGGCGACGTGTGCAGGGAACGAGGGCGTGCCACGCGATTCGGCACCTCAATCGCCTCCTCGCACTACAATTCGAGAGCAATGGGAAAGAGCAGAAACACACTCAAATTAGCATCTGCTGACCACGAGACTTTTCGTGGGCGGAAGACGCGGAAGAACGGCGCTCGGAGTGACGCGACGGTCGGGCAGAGACGGGGAGCCGCCGCTGAAATTTACAAAGAATGTTTATTTTCATGTATTTTTAAAAAGTAGACTTACTTATTCAAATATAATTATTGGCTTACACTGACGACGAGTCCTGTCCACTGCTGTCCCCCTTCTTCTTCTGACGGCCATGACCATGATGCTTTCCGTGTTGGTGGTGGTGGTGGTGATGGTGAGTCCTTGAAAGGCTTTTTTAATATATTATTTTTCTGGTAATTTATTATTTCTTTTTTATGTATTAATTTTCCTTCTTTTCCACAGTCGCCACTCACTTTCGCCAGATGAAATAGCCGACGAAGAGAACGACGACAATGAAGAGAATGGCAGAGACGACGATGATGGCAGTGAGAAGGTCGTGCGAGAGACCGCCGGAAGGGGTTGAGGAGACTGGAAGTGGGAAATAGATGGGGTGGAGGAGGAAGAGGAAATGTTAGGGGGTGGGGAACAATGAAGAGGAAGAAGAAAGCAGGATCGATATTTGTATATTTCATCTGACTCTCTTCAGTGGTAGTAGTAGCATTGCCTGTCGACTGAGTCTGTCCCTTCTCCCTCGTGCTCGCCTCTTCACCAGCCGCGCGCTCTCCTCGCCATCCTCCAAAGCACTGGCCAGAGTTGACCAAGCCGAAAGATGGGTCTCTGAAAAGGAAAATCATGAGAGAATCATGAGAAAAACTTTTCTCCGGGAATTAAGAGCTTCCAAATGCATTACTTAAATCATTGCTGAATGGCAATTATATATGGATTTTGTTCTCTCAACAACGGGTTGTGATTTCACGGTATGTGCCCAATTTCCAACAAGAACGGGCCCCAGTGGCTAAGTTCCTCTCTATATTAAGTTCCTCCCTTCATCCCTTTCAGTGACTTGGCCATAAATGCGCGTCTCTGGAGCACATCGCCAAGTGGCAAGTACGAATTGTCGACCGCGTTGAGGACGGACAGCGACTTCAGGAAGAGAGTTCCTGAAATATTGAGAAATTTAACATTACTTTCATTTTATTGTTGCTGAGAAAATTATTTTTTTCCCAAATTTTTCACTCTTTTTCAAATTATCCTTTTTCTCTAATAAATTCCAATTAATTGCCCTCTGACCATTTCTCAGACCGGCGACATCGACGGAGACGCGCGTGTTGAAGAGACATGCAAGCTGAGAAGGCAGAAGGACGCGCCTTCCGTTCCAGCCCACGAGAGTCAGCGGAGTCGCCTGAGCTGCAGAAAAACGAACAACGAATTGGCAAGTTGCCAAGCCAATTCCTCGCTACGTGACTTTGACAACATTGCTTTCGTGGCCGAGAAATTCGAAATTTTGTTGAGAATAAAAAAAAGCAATTTACCTTCTCGTCGAACTATTGTTTTCGAAATTTAAGAACTATTGTTTGTGAAATTATTGAAACGCACGCGAAAATGCCTTAAGTTCCAAAGGCATGGCATAGAGTTCCTGGAGACGAAAGCTGTCCACGAGGCCGTAGTCAAGGGCGAAGGCCTGCAAGGATAAAAAATATCTCCTTTTCATTCATGATTTTTTCTAAATCAATTTTAGAGCATATGATTAGATTTTAAGAGTACATAATTGATAAATGACCTCAACATCGTTCGCACTCGTTCGATTCGTAATGAAAAGGCGCAAATATTTGTCGAGTCCTTCGCCGGTCTTCTGATGTCGTCCAATTGCCAAGGAATTTGGAAGAAAAAAACGTGACTTTATTTCTTTAATAAATATGTATGATTAATAAGACATTTTTTTTATAATAGTTCAATATTTAAAAAAAATATTTCATAACAATATTAAATTGTTTTTCTATTTGCCAACTGGAGAGAACTCAGAACTCGTCTCAATTGAGTTGAGAGCAGCTAAATTCTTCCCTGCTCTTTCGAGCGCTCTCTCCACTTCTGCCATCTTGTGCTTCATCTGACGAATGTAGAACGTGTCTTCTGAAAACATTTTTTAAAGAGTAAAAATTAATCTAATTTGTAAGAATTTTTCAATTATTTACAACTTAATAAGTAAGAATTTTGGTCAAACGTTTTTTTTTAAACGGACGGACCATAAACTTCAGTGATTGTTCCGTCCGTTATTCGACCACGCAATTTCAGAGGCGGCAGATCACCGACGACGTAGTTAAAGGAGTCTCCTACAAGGCTAAATTTATATATTGTTTTTAACATTCTCGCATAAAAAACAATGTAATGATGTCTGCTGTAATTTCATTATTTAAGAATAAAAATAAATCTAAAACCGTAAGTCAAGCACCACGAACCTGAAGACCGCGTATACGAACCAACCATCTTCTATGGCTGAATGAAGTGGAAATGAGGCAGTGTCAGCCATTTCTTCATAAAGTCGATTCTAATAAATTTAAATAAATAAGATATGCCATTGTTACTCGCAAAGATCTTTATTCTGAGGTCAACTGCACTATGAAGCGGTTATATTCGGGAAATCTATACTACTATGTTCGACTACCACGTTTGGGCAATTCATGCATCTCTCGCGGTTTGTATTGATCCAAGCGAGCTACTAACGCTATTTGGGTTTCGGCCAGGACATCATGAACTGCCAATTGGCAAATTATCAGGCTTTCCGGGGGCTCCGAAGGAACCCTTTCTTCGCGCTCTCCGCGCAAATATAAATGCCGTCTATTCGGCTTCCGGCCCGAGATCGAATAAAGTAGAGAAATCACAAGTTGTACTAAGAATTCTCATCTTCTTTTCGGTTGTGTTCGCGAATTTTTAGTAGTACTTGTGATTTTTTTTTAACTTTTCTCGAAGCCAAATAGACGTCATTTATATTCGCAAGGAGCACAAATATAAATTCCGTCTATTTTGAAGTATTCCATCACAAGCCTGGGATTTAAATTGACTCCAAGATTCAGCCAATTTTCCACTGGCCACGGGGCGGATAAACACGGATTGAGATAGCGATAGGAAGATCAAATTGTAAAGACAGCCTTTGAGAGAGTCTAAAGAACTTGCACTTCTCTGCATCTCACCTTTGGTCTCTATCAAAAAGAATGCGAGGAAGCACGACATATAAAAAATACATGCAAAGCAATTCAGTTGGAGCAATAGACTCTAAAATGGGAGTCGTCGTACTGTCACAATTCTCTTACCATTAGCATACTCTATATATAATCCAGCTCTAGTTGTTCATTTCATAATACAATAACAACAACAGCAAGATTCGGTATATAATTCTAAAAAATATCCTAAAGTGTGAAACTTTTGTATTACAGAATAAACACGAAATCCTGCTGAAATGTCGCTGTTTGTCATGCTATTGTGAAAAGTGAACAGTTTATAAATGGCGGCATTCGTTAATCGCTGACGGGTGACTCAGCTTCATCTGGGATGTTCTCTTCGATAACGTCATTCTCTCCGAGTCACCAAGGAGAAGAAAGATGGAGAGAGACAAAGTGAGCGACCGATAGCGAGATCGAGTGAGCGATTTAGAGAGAAAGGAAAGAGAGAGAGAGAGAGAAAGAGAGAGAGAGAGAACGAGGAGAGAGGTAGATTCAGAGAGATACGCAGAGAACGTGAGAATGAGAAAGAGAGAAAAAAAGGAGCCAGAAAAAGAGGCGAGAGTGTGACGCAGAGAAAGAGAATGAGTGAGAGAGAAAGAGAGTGAGAGAGAGAGAAAAAAAAGAGAGAGAGAGTCTTCAGAACACGACTAAGTTCACCTCGTGCGATGAAAGAGAACTGATAACGCATGCTTCGATGTGGCAACGGGCGGATCGTCTCTCTCTCTCTCTCTCTCACTCTCTTTCTCATTCCTTCTCTCACTCTTGCTCTCTCGTTCTCTCTTTCTCACTGTCGCTCTCTTCTTCTAACGCCCTATGTCGCTTTTCGGTTTCTTTTTCTCATCAATTTCCCTTGCAAGCTCACTCCTTCAAGCATCTGTAGCCACTTCACAGCTCATTTTTTCATCATTGCTCGGTTCTTTCGCAGAGTTTCTATGGTACCAAACAACCTAGCTAGATTTAATAATTTTCTTGAATTTTATAGCAGCAGTTCTCCCTTCCGCCGTCAACAATATTTTCTAATCGTGCATTCTCGGTACCATCGTGATTATATGCAGTTTTATCTACTTTTCTTTATAATTCCCCATCCTATTTTATTCCATTAGACGTTCCATTTTTGTGACCGTATATAAAGTTAAAGTTAAAGTTTATTCTTATTGTTATCTTGTGTCCCATTTTGCCGTGTCTGACTAAATGCAACCAACTTCTATCAGGAATTCAAATGTGATTCGCTGTTTCTTTAAACATTTCTTACTGTGTGCATCGCGAACGTGTAAATAGGGAGAGCTCTCTCTCTCCAACAACTTCAGCCATGTGTTGCTGTGGCTGCTCCCTCTTCTTCTGCGCTCCTTGCCAGAGCAGAAGCCACTGCTGCGGATGCATTCCGATCAGTGTAAATATTTTTTGTGCACATTATTCTTAGTTTATTTATTTTTTGTGTTGGATAATGTTCTATTTTTATAATCATTAAAAGATCATTACTACGACTCAAACTTGATGCCAACAACTCAATATTGAATTCGCACTATTTTGCCTGACACAAGGGAGAGATCATGTGATCCAGAAGAGAGTATAACATTCAGGAAATTCAAATGATTACGGTTGAGTTTCGTCGAGTTGCACGTAACCTCAAAGCTTTTAGATGGGTGCCATTGCCTATGCCGTCCTTTGCCTGATCGCCGAGCTATTCGCGTCCATTTCGTTCATTGCTGCCGGTATTAGAACAATAAATAAATACATACATATATATATGCACATATACATATTTATATGTATACATATTGTTTATAATATGAAAAAACTTTTATCAATTGAAACTTTTTTATTCGTTGAATGCACCACCCGATTCCAAGGCGTCTACTACTGCTTCATCCCGCTGGTGCTCTCCTGCCTCGCGCATGCGCTCTTCTTCCACGGCGTCCGCCGAGGCAGCTTCCGTCTCGTCTCGCTCTACAACAGCTTTCTGGTAAGTCGGGCGTCCTTTGCCGACAATCCGGATTTTTCATTATAATTTAAAAAAAATATTTGACGTTTCTTTTGCAATTTTATACACATACTGGTTGTTTTTAATAATAACATTTGTACATTATCATGTATTTATGTATGTGAGGAACGTATCTATTTTTATTTTGAAAATAATAAAAATTATCTTTCAGACGTTAAACAACGACGAGATGTTTATGAACGTCGAAAAGGAACTATTCTTATTACATATGTAGGTCCTCTTCTCGATCGCAGTCACGGGCGCAATGGCATACTTTATCTGGATTGTTATCAATCCGAAAGACAACTTCTACTATGACGACTGCCTAAAGCACGATGTCTACTGCGAGGGAAGTCGGTGTTTCTTTCTTACGTAAAGGAGCAGTTCACTGAATAAATAACATATCGCTTTATGAACGTGGATCTATTCGTAAAATACACTGATGTCAGGAAAGATACGAGATTTTTTAATCCGTGCTATTCGCATGATTCGATAATTCAGTTGTTAAAAAACAAGTTCTTTCTGTCTCTCTGGCTCTCCTCTTTCACTTTCTCTCTCTCTGTCTCTCTCGCTCTCTCTCTGTCTCTCTCGCTCGCCTTTCTCTCTCTCTCTCTTTCTCTCTCTGTCTCAGGCACCCGTGGCTGGGCCGGCATCATGCTCGGCTGCTTTGCCGTCGTGCTCGTGGTGCATCTCGTCGCACTGGGAGTCATTGGCAGCCTGGCGCGCGACTATCTCAACCGACCACGGTGAATCTTCTTTCCTTTCTAACTCTAAGTCTCTCTCTACGTCTCGCACTTTTGCCTCCTCTCTGTATTAATCTCCTCCTCTCCCTATCATTAACTTTCTCTTGTGAATTCCCATAACAACTCTTTAGACCAATTCCCCCCCCCCCTCTGTTTCATTTTTCTTCTTTCTTTCGCTCAATTCATTTAGCTCTTTCTCTAATTCTCTATCAACATGTTTCCCTCTCCCTCTCTCTCTCTCTCTCTCTCGTTCTTCAAGCCTTAACGATTCTTCAATCAGTGACCGCCCCGTCCGCTACTCTGCCGGTGGTACGAACATCAATGTCATTTCTCAGCCGACCACGATCGTTCAGCAGAGCCAAGCCCCGCCCCCTCAGCCCTACTTCATCTCCGTCCCGCCCTCTCTGCCGCCACAACAAGGACCAATCCTCCCGTCTGCCCCGCCTTCTCACCTCACAGGCTCCTCCCCTTATCTACCGTATGCTTTCGATCCCGTCCAACCCCCTACAGCACCTGCAGCAGATCGAAACATTCTCTATCCTTCAACTCACACATCGCCCGACCCTCCTCCCCCCTACTTTACAGAGTCCAAATATGCAAAGAAATAGGCTGGCCGAGACTGATCTGATAAAGATTTCATAAGATTTTTGTTATCATATTTTATCGGAATGTTTGACTTGCAATTCTGATTCAAATAGAACGCTTTATTTACCATATAAAATCCGAGGCAGAGAGTGGATTAGACCGGGAGGGAGTGGAAGGAGGAAGGGGAATGATGCAGAGGGTGATGGAGGAGTCGGGACGCGTTCCTTGAGAGGCGAATGGAACTTAGTTCAGACGCGGGGTCCGCAGCTCGCTGCTGCTGTACACGGACGGCTTCGGCTGCTGCTGGCGGAGGGGGGCGGCCTGCGGAGCAGAGGGGGCCGGGTTCTGGAAAAGGTGCAAATATTATTAAGAATTTTTTTATTTTATTATAATAAAACAGTTATGAAAAAGCACTGACGATCTTGTTCGCCTTAAGGCTAGCCGTAACGCGGTTAAGCCAGTTCTTCGAAACAGCTGCAAAGACACCACAATAAAGATATTAATGATATAAAGATTAAGACTAAGGTAAACGGACATGGCGAGAGCGTAAGGTCGGCGTTGCCATGCGAAGGGCCCTTCATGCTCTTCTTGCTCTTCAGGCTCTTGTTCGACTTGGCCGAGCGGTCACCCTTGTTCGACTCCTTCGATTCCGAGCCTTCAATTTGAATTGTAAAAATGCTTTGTGAAGGACCAAAAATAGTTCAAATCGAACCGTAGGCAGTGGGCGGAGCGTTGGCCCGCTGGATACGGTAGGCCAGGGGCGGAGCATCGAAGGCGTAGGTCTCGTTCGTCTGCATGTCGCAGTACGCAGAGATGGCCGGGGCCTGGGATGGGAGGAAGTGAATACTTTTGTACGTTGCTAATAAATTTTGTTAATTGCATTTTCCTGATTACAATCCTAAGCGGATTATTATGGGAATAATGTATTGCGAGGAAATATTCGCGTTCTTTTCTCTTGAAAGCCGGCCGGTCCACCATGGGCTCCGTTCCATCAGATAAGATTGCGCCGCAGGCTTCTCTTCCTATGATCGATAATCCGCGGAAGACATAATCAACAACGCTCTTCGGCCTCAGCCCGAAAGGGAAAAAATCAGACTTGGATGATCTGCATTCCTCCCTCATCGACGTCGTCAACAAGCTGCGTTGTGAGGTTGCCGCCCTCAATAACAGCATCGAAGTCATCGCCAAGAATCAAGTGAGCCTCAACCAGAAGTTCATTGAACTCCAGGCAGAGGTTCAATCTATGCTCAGGGAACGTCGGATCCACTGCGCGAGCCCCAACTGTCAATGTCGTTCGCGAGGCGCTGAAGGAGTACGACGCAGTCCGCGATCCTCTCCGCCAGTGCCGCTCGTTCGTTCGCAATCTTGCCGAGACGGACGATGACTCCACTACGGTCGCCGCATTCATCGACCAGCTTCAAGCTACGGCCCCGACTCGATTTTTTCGAGTCGGCCAGAGGCGATCAGCAACAGCTCCTCCCCGTCCAGTCGTGATCGTCTTCCCTGCTCGGGAAGCCGCAATCGACTTCATGAAGTGTCTCTCCCAATTCCGTCGCCAGAACCCGGGCAATCAGGCTACCGCGCGCCCAGACTACACACCCTCCCAGCTGGAGGAGTACCGTCAGGCGTGGAAGACAGCGATCGAGAAGAACAACGAGGCAGGTCGCAGAGTCTTCACCGTTCGAAACCTCCGGGCCGTTCCTCTACGCGAGCCAGTCGACGGCTGGACAGTCGTGCAGCGGAAGCAGCCACGCCAGACGCAGCAGCAATCGTCGGCAGCAGCCGGAAGCAGCGGCCAGCCGATGCAGCAGTAAAGCCAGTCAATTCCATTTCTCGGGAGTAGATTTATTCGATCAATTTGTTTTGTAGTAATGCTCAATCCATTCGTAAAAAAGTAGACGCATTTCATGATTTATTCTCTTCTTTACGCATTGACATTGCTTGCATAAGCGAAACTTGTTTGGATAGCAGTATTCCTGATTCATTTCTTGCTCGCTCTACGTATTCTATAATACGCAAAGATCGCGAATCCAAAGGAGGGGGTGTAGCTATTCTTGCCATGTCATTTATTAAGTATGCCGAAGTTTCTTTGCCTCCATCTTCTTATCCAAATGTAGAATTAGTTGCGATTGACATTATTCATCCTCTTTCTCTTCGCCTCATCTCCGCATATAATCCTAATCATGATAGTAACTCTCGCGAATTCTTCGATGCGATTTCTTATCTTATTGTTTCATCTTTATCTTTCATTACTGCAAGGTCTGTTCCGACTGCAAGGGGCATCCTATCTCGAATTGAGAATATATTCAGTCTTGTCAATGCAGTTGTAGTAAATAATCTTTGATTAGCGTGTTGTTATTATTTCCTGCTAATGTTCTAAGCCCCCATCGACAATCCGGGTCAATCCTCCTGCTATTCCTCTCCAGCTTGTACCATCTCTGGCAAAGACGAGGCCGGGCAGTGGCGCCCCCGGCTTGGTGCGACTCGGTGCGTCGATCCCTACCCCCCCCCCACCACCCTCACCTATTTTTACTATTTTTGCAATGGAAAGACGACCATAGTCTTATGTCAATGTTGTCACATTGAAATACTTTGTTTCATGTACGATAAATAACTAAATAAAGTCACGGGAGAATGGGTGCTTGTTGTGGCGGCAGAGACTGAGATAAAGAAAGTGTAAAATGAATTGAGAGAAAGAAAGAAGAAAGATGAAGCTGGGGGAATTGGTCTAAAGAGTTATTTATGGGAATTCAATAGAGAGTTAAAAAGGAAAACAAGACTCACCGTTGTCGGTTGAGGGAAAGTTAAACTGAGTCAATAAAGATTTCCCAAACAAAAATAGATAATATACAGGAATGAAATCCATTGTAAAACAAAACTTTTCTTAATGTATTTCGAATCAGCCAAAGTATTAAAATAAAGTTTAAATAATTAAGACTAAGAGATGAACTAACAGAGCTTGCATGCATATGAAATAGTTAATCAGACGATCCGCCATCCAGTCCGAGAACACAAAGTTAAAGGGGGTATCTGGGGAATAATTAACCTATGTTTTGTTCTATGTGGATAAGTTCATCTTGGCGTAAAACATACATCCAAAAAGTTTGAGCGATTTCCTTGCATTACATTCTGAGCAATAGTAACGCGAAAACTGGCGGGTAGAGAATTAGCTACGGTAGGTCAGAGCCGCCCTCCTATTTCACATGCTCTCTCGACCGAGCGACAGGCAACTTTCCGAACGCGCGCATTCAAAGTGGTTCTCTAGCGCTACTCTATAATTATTCGCCGGATACTTCCTGTGCGTGTATCAGCCTGGGAAAATTTCAAAAATTAAACAAAAATAGGCGTTTTTTTTTGTTATCAAAAAATATGCAGATGGGCGAGTGTTGAGCAGCATCAAGCGGTTGAGAAACAGTTGAAGAAGACAGCATTGTAACCCTGACAGTTTGTGAATAAGATGTATGCCAATACATTAGGCATCGTCTCACCTAAAATGATTCGCACTTTTCAAGCACTTCATTGCCTTGACTGCAGGCCATGCCTCATAGGTATTCATCACACTTTATGCTCATGATGGCTCTAACAATACGTATAAAGTGACTTTAATTACTCGCACTTGCTTAAAAGTCACAGCAACATGTAGCTTGTCATCTTTTCAAGCTATACAATATTTCCAGGAGAGATCCCTAGTTTTTCATCGTTCTTTGCAGCATTACGGAGGCCAAGTGATTGAAAGCCGGTTCACCAAAACGGTGGAAAATATGGGTCATGAGAGCAGAAGCAAAATATCAAAGGCGAGAGAAATATAGATATGAAGATATTAAGTTACATTACAGCAGTGGAAGAGGCTAAATGGTCATTACTTAGAATTGACAACGAAGCTATTTTACTAGAGCGTACATGTGGAAGAATTTAAAGAAAAAATGAAAAGACATGAAGTGGCTGCAAATCGAAATGATTGATTGAGAAGGCGGTAAGATCAAAGGAATCATGCTAATCCGCGTAGAGAATTCCCGTGATTCGATTCATTGCCTCGGCGACATTGACCGAAGCCCCAGGAATGCCAAAGCCGAATCTCGCATGGACATCCGCGAGGGTCTCTGGCTTCAGGAGACTCAGAACCTGAGTAGACTATTCATTCGTCTCATTTTTTATGCGTATTTGAAATTAATTCATAAGTGAAAGAACGAATCCGTCGAAACTTTGCCATATACATAGTTTGCGAATCATAAAATAAACCAGAAATTTCCATGCACGCAGGACTTTGTTTCGCTAGAGTGAACTGTATTATTTGAATTCAAGAGTGCTTCTAAGCTCTCTCAAGCTCTTTTGGACAGGAAGGGAAGAGGCTTCCTCTTTTCCCACTCTTTGGCACCCGTTGCTTAGAGGACGCACCGGGTGCATCAATTGAGATGTTTTCTTCAACTTCAAGAAAGAAATGCAATTATCTTGAAAAGTAGAAATACAAATTAGTTTTCCACCGGATACTCCCTTAATATATAAATTAAACTTACCAAGTTTTTTTCATTCAAATTTCGCTAAATGATATGCAAATTTGCTTTGAGAAGAGAAAAAGAAAACAACCTTGCCGAAGGACATCCACGCCAGGGAGGGCACCGCGACACGGAAGAATTATATTCGATATCGATCATGCTGTCTGTTCTTTAAAAAAATCACTATCACAAACATTTGATTTCGTTGTATTGTGATGCCATTTGTACAGCTGTCCTATTTCAACGCTCTCTGAGCAGAAAAAGGAACAAATATTTGAGGGCGGGCATTCAAAATGTCCTTGATCTACTACTGTAGAATCACTTTCCATTCTTTGTTCCTTGAAAACACTTTTATATTGCTTTTTTTCTAAATTTAAAGAATAATATTAAATTCTTAAATAAAAAGTAATTACACTCAGTAAGACGAGAAGACGACCCGAAAGTTGGCAGTACGCAGCTGAATTGGCGGTGACGAGATTCCTAGAATAAAAATTAAAAGATTAATGAAAAAAACTATTACAAACTTCCGACCATTTTTTTTATAAATAGTAGATAGAAACTTCAAGTTTTCATTTAATGTCAATTAAAATTAATTTACGATTCTAATAAAGAATCTTATATTTGAGAGAAAATAAAGCCTGACGGTAGCTGAAAGACGCGTTGCCATCTGAATGATGCAATCTCGAGACGCCAGACGAATCTCGAGTCCCCATCGACGTATACATTTTCTCCAATCATGAACAGCCACCTGTTGGAGACGATCGCTACATGCGCACCATTGCGCCCCGCCGGGAAGCCGTGCACCTACACGATGCACTTTCACTTTCACTCTTCTCCCATCTACAGGGATGGACGGAGCACGGAGACAGCCCATATAGTATATATATACAGTACCGCCCAACATTTCTGGTACATATATTAATTATATTAATATAAATAATTTCAATTGATTTTTCAGCGCTCAGGCCGCATTTTAACCTAGTTTTCTGTATAAACTAGACTAATTCGATGCAGATAAACACGTTGGTAACATTAGTTTCTCAATGAAAGAAGACGCTGACGAGAAAATTCATGTTTTAGCCCAAAATTATTTGAAATATGCAGCGCAATTGCGCTGCACTAGGTGAGCAATTGCGCTGCATATTCAAATGGATTTTGGATTAAAACATAAATTTTCTCGTCAGTGTCTACTTTTTTTGAGAAAGTAATGTTTCCAACGTATTTATCTGCATCGAATTAGTCTAGTTTGTACAGAAAACTACGTTGAAATGAGCCATGAGCGCTGAAAAATCAATTGAAATTATTTATATTAATATAATTAATATATGTACCAGAAATGTTGGGCGGTACTGTATATATAGAGACCGCAGATAGGTTTTGTGGTCACATGTTTGACCGGGCGCACTACAGTATCCCACGCGAATTGTGTCATATTTGAACTGAATTTAACCTAATTGTTTAAAGGTAGTTTACACATTCTGGCTCGTTTATTTCTCGCTTATTTTCATGAATAACTATTCAACGTAATGAAATAGAGTCAGTGGGGTATGCGCATATGCTCATTTAGAGAGTAGAAACCAGATAATTTACTTTGAGAGTTGACGTCGCGCCGCTTATGTAATGAAAGTGCTATTAAAGAAGCTGTTGAGCAGTGGCGGTACATTTTGCGTGTTATTTTACTTAATAAGGCTTTCGTTAAGCCAATGGGGCATAGATTTTATCATTTGGGTAGTGAGGATTTTAAATATTTGACTTGGAGTGTTCACTTCACACCGCTTATGAAAAGGAAGCGCCAACTAAATAAAGTGAATTTTTCGGGGCAATTCCACGGAGGGTACGGGTCATACAAATTCTTCCGGTTTGAGAGCACACCAAATCCGCGTTGCGCCCGTTTCATGCGTCGCGGCTAGGCAAAGCATATAGCTCTCCTCCAAATGCATCGATCGAAGTGATTTAAACTCCCTCCAAAAGTTACCGTAATATGTGGTCATTAATTTGAAAATTTAGGCAACTCCCTCCAAAAGTTACCGTAATATGTGGTCATTAATTTGAAAATTCTGGCAACTGGCAATTTGCCAGCAATTTCACCTTCGCTAATGATTTTGAAGTTCCGTTCCTTTTGTGTCACACAATACGATTGTGGAAAACTTAAGAAATTTACAGTTCGACGCACCAAAATTCTCTCAAACTGGAAGGGGGTACCCTCCGTGCAATTCTTATGTTTTATTACTTAATAAGGGTTCTGTTAAGTCAGTTGGGTTTACACTTGATCATTTGGAAAGTGATAACAACAGATACGTTCTTTGAGAGTTTTGCTTCACATCGCTTAAGCCGTAAAAGTGATATTGCGGAAGCTGTAGGGTACTGGCGGGACATTTTGTGTGCTATTTTACTTAATGAGGCTTTCGTTAAGCCAATGGGGCATAGATTTTATCATTTGGGTAATGAGGATTTTAAATATTTGACTTAGAGTGGTCACGTCATATCGCAATGAAATGAACTTGCTAACTGAACCTATTGGGTATTGGCAGGATACGTTTTTTTTTGTCCAAACCAATTAAAAAAGTAGTTTACAAATCATAAATTATAGAAAATGAGCCATGAAAGTAAAGTATAAATCACTGATAATGAATCACCTGACCGCATGAAACGCATATGACACAGTTCATCACATGCCACAGCGGACATCGGCTTACTGTAGCCTGCCCACATTGCTAATTAATTAACAGTCTTAAAGCCCATTTTTATATGTAAATTCTTCAATATTATGTAATAATTTTTATATATTTGAATTTCTCGCACTCCAATACCCCAGAAGAAGTATTGAACTGAATTTTTAATCGGTTTTGAAAAATTATCTGCGGTCTCTCTCTCTCTCTCTCTCTCTCTCTCTCTCTATATATATATATATATATATATATATATATATATATATATATATATATTAGGATAAGGAAAGAATTGCTAACCGGGTCGGGAATTGTTTGCCAACGTTCGAAGATCTCTCGGTTGATGTCGAAAATGTGTAGATTATCGAAGGACATTTTGCGGTACTAAAAAAATATTTAACTCTAAATTTTACAATAAAAATACTTCAATTAATAAATATAAATAAATGAAAAGACGTAAAGTGGTATATAAAAAAATCAAATGAAGGATACTAACCCCTTCACCTTCCAGAAGCACACTGCCGCCGCAGAAAACGATAATGTCCCGGTTTTTAGCTGGATTCTCCTGAAGATGACAAACATGACAATTTGCAAAACATTTGTACCATAAATATATATACATATATATACATATGTATATATATTTTTTACATAATAAATTAAAATATGTATATTCAGTTTTTTTTCATTTCCGTTCTAAAACCTTTACTATGTCTAATCCATTAAAATAAGAAAAGAGAAAAAAGAGCCCAAATAAATAATTACCGTGCTCAGCGCTTTGACTGTCGTCAGAGCAGTGCCGCCAATCGGTGAGAATTCAGGTGGTACACACAAGAAAATAAAGCGTTGAGAACGCGTTTTGGCCATATAGTTGGGGTTGAAAGCGTTAGGAATTACGCTTTGAGGGGCGCCTCGGGCGACTTTTTGGAAAGCGTAGACCCCCCAACGCTTTTCAGTATCGCAAAGCGTTGATCGCAACGATTTTCAGTTTTACAAAGCGTTGATCGCAACGCTTTTCATTGCAAGGCGTTGCGGTGTACGCTTTCCAAAAATATCTTAGATCGGCTTATCTCTTCACTATCTCTTCTCCCTTTCTCTCTCCATATCTCTCTCTCTCTCTCTTCACTGTCTCTCTCATTCTCTTTCACTTAATCTTCACTGTCTCTCTCATTCTTTCTCTCTCTCTCTCTCTCTCTCTCTCTCTCTCTCTTCACAGTCTCTCTCATTCTCTCTCACTCTCTCTTGACTGTCTCTCTCATTTAACAGGTCGTCCACTTTGTCTAACATTCGTCGTGTTAATGATTTGAAAAAGAAAAAAAAAACATTTAGTCACATTAATGAAGATTGAAAGCTTTTCGGTTTTGGAAAGCGTTAGAAACACAGGAGCAAAATGTCTTTCTCTCTCTCTCTCTGTCTACTTCCAGGTACAATCGACGACAACGACTCCCAACATCTCAACGGATAACAGGTTAGCTAAATTATCGACTTTTGCGAACTTTATTTTGATTTTATTCTATTTAACTGTTGTTTTGAGAGAGAGAGAGAGAGAAAGAGGAGGGGGGGGGTTTGAAGGTGCAGGTGCTGCTTGCTGACAGACGAAAGCGTTAGTCTTAACGCTTTGCCCTCGCCTCCGCCTTCTAACGCTTTCGTACCCAACGATTTCAAACCAACGATTTGAAATGACCCGATTCCTACGGTCCTAACCGTTATGAGGAATTTTGACGATTCAAACCGTAGCCAGGAGCGTTGATCTTAACGCTTTCTTTTCTTGTGTGTAGGGAATACGAGAGAGAGATACATATACCTTTATTGCATTTACCTTTATTGCATTCAGCTCATACATATACCTTTATTGCATTTATATCACCTGCTAAACTTTGCTCCACTTATCACTACGGTATGCCTAAATAAAATATAGTATATTTGCTTTTGATATTTCGGTGTGAACCCCTCCCCCCGCCACTCACCTATTTCTTACTATTTATTTTTGCAATCGAACGGCGATATTTTATCTTGAAATTCCTTTTTCATGTACGATAAATGCATTTTCAATAGGCTTCAATGATAACCAATTATTATGGCTCAATCTGCGAGAAATTCAAAATGAAACAAAAGTGCGCTTTTGATTGATTGTGATTTAGTGTATATAAAAAATATATCAGCTGCAAACGAAACGAAGACCTCTGAAAATATATTTATGCATAAAAGAAAACAATATCTTGTATTTTACACTTCAGCAGCATCCCGCTCAAAAATGTACAGTCGGTAGGAATGTCTGTAAACTCAGAGAACGTAGTGTTCTATGCTAATTAACTTGACAATGAGAGATCCCATTGAGAAATAAACAGAAAATTTTTGCTTTATTATTTCGAGATGGCATTACATTTTAGAACGCCCCGCTAGATGCTTGGGCGCTGCTAGGAATTGTCCCTGCTAATGTAGCAGCTCGGATTGGCCGCGTGGAGATGCTAACTGTCTGACACGTCTGTCGATGACGACAGACGAGGACATCGAGCAGCCAACTACGGAGCGTCGGCATGAAGACGATCAGACACATGGAAAAGAAGGAGAAAACAGAGAGAGAGAGAGACTAAAGGAGAGAGAGAGGGAGAGAGAGAGAAAGAGAGATTTAAAGAAGGGATAGAGATTAGTTGAAGCTGTTCAAAAAGAGATTCTCAAAAGAGCAAAAGTTATAGTCTGATTGGCAAAACTAGAAGGAAAATACATGTCTATATATGTACGCACGAACCAGAATGGCGCGACACATGAGATGGTATGAAAGAGAGGCACCAGCTCGAGCATCAGGACGTTTCCTATATGGATGGCGACCATCTGAAATCAGTTGGTATCATGCCAACTTTGAGTTGGCTCTTTTTGAAATCTTGTCATGAACTACATGGGAAACAAGAGAAGCAACTCTAGGCTCGAAATGCAATCTCAGTTCTAACGTTGGTCGAGTAGTAGAGGGCAAAGGTTGCAAAGGTAGTCGCTGACGTGACAACGACGCCCTGCTCTGGATTGTGTCGAACGTTCTAGTGGTTAACGTGGGAAACTTGCGCGCGGGGGGTGGTGGTTCGGGTCCGGTCAGGAGCAAAATGTCTTTCTCTCTCTCTCTCTCTGTCTACTTCCAGGTACAATCGACGACAACGACTCCCAACATCTCAACGGATAACAGGTTAGCTAAATTATCGACTTTTGCGAACTTTATTTTGATTTTATTCTATGTAACTGTTGTTTTGGTCACAGAAGGGCCAAAAACAGAGAAATATTCTGTTCGCGAAAGTTAGATAATTAGCTAACCTGAGCCGCAGGATGGTGGGGGAAGTGATGATAGAAGAGAGAGAGAGAGAGAGAGAGAAATGAGAGAGAGAGAAATGAGAGAGAGAGAGAGAAAGAGAAGGGGGGGGTTTGAAGGTGCAGGTGCTGCTTGCTGACAGACGAAAGCGTTAGTCTTAACGCTTTGCCCTCGCCTCCGCCTTCTAACGCTTTCGTACCCAACGACTTCAAACCAACGATTTGAAATGACCCGATTCCTACGGTCCTAACCGTTATGAGGAATTTTGACGATTCAAACCGTAGCCAGGAGCGTTGATCTTAACGCTTTCTTTTCTTGTGTGTAGATCAAATGCCGTGATTCTTAGATTGGAAACGGAAAAATTACTCACACTTCCAATTCATAAAGAAAGTTGAAGAAGAAAAAAAACCATAATATTAAATTATAAAGAATATAAGATGTAAACATGAAATTTTTTTGATTTTTTTTAAGCAAAAGCATACCCTCCTCGAAGGTTGGCCTTGATTTTGTGCAGCTTCAGTGAGCCTACGCGATCGAGGAAGAAGAAGAATTCGTCATGGTATGCAGCTTGGTTAAAGTCTTGTTCCTGTTATGTATACTGCATTTTATATTAATTTTGAATCTTTCGTATGATTTTCATTTCTTTTGCAAAACAAAAAAAGGAAGTGTCGTACTGATACTGTTAGACGGAAATTGCGAATTGAGTCGAGGTCCTCTTTAGGAACATCGGGCGTACGAGAATTGCCTTCAAATGAAGTTAAGTACATCCAATTAACCAAAAGAGACAGAGAGAAAGGAAAGGAAGACGGAAAAAGAAATAAAGATAAACTGAGTAACTAAGGATTACCAACAAAAATAGATAATATGCAGGAATCAAATCCATTTGTAAAAACAAATAATCTTTATTTCGATTCAGCCAAATTATTAAAATCAAATTTAAATCATTAAGAGACGACCTAAAAGAGTATTCTTGCACATGAAGTGATTAATCAGTGGATCCGCCATCCAGTCCGAGTATACAAAGTTGAAAAAGTTGAAGTGCATCAGCCTGGGAAAAAGTTAATAAAATAAACTTTTTTTAAGTAATCAAACAATATGCAGTATAGTTTTATCTTTAAAAAAATAAAAAATAAATTATAATACAGACAATTCAAAGTGGTTCTCTAGCGCTACTCTATAATTATTCGCCGGATACTTCCTGTGCGTGTATCAGCCTGGGAAAATTTCAAAAATTAAACAAAAATAGGCGCTTTTTTTAGTTATCAAAAAATATGCAGTATGGTCTTAACTTTAAAAAATATATTATAATACAATATATTTTAATACAAACAAACCGAGCAGAGACGAGGTCGACAAACACCTTGTTGCCCCCGAAGTTGCTGAGCAAGGCCATGTTTCCGTAGACGAGAAGTGAGTAAGGCGAGGGCAGCGAGCCTTCTTAATAATATTTCTCCCCACCATTACATACACACACCAAATCTTTCGACGGACCCAACAAGTAAGTGAAACATCTACGGCGAGGGAGCAAAAAGAGAAGGAAAACGACAAACCTGTAAAGACGCGCCTGAAGGCCTGCGCAACGGGGTCCTGGCGAGTTGGCTCTGCCATCTGGAAGCTTCAAGCCAATTTCATAGGAGAGCGAGAAGAGAGAGATATACGCAGAGAATTAGAGAGAAAGAGCTACATGTAGGGAGAGAGAGAGAGAGAGGGAGAGCGAGAAGAGAGAGATTGCATATGAAATAGGAGTTTCGAAGAATGCGGGAGTTGATCGAGTGTTGAGCAGCATTAAGCGGTGGAGAAAGAATTGAAGAAGGCAATGTATGTAACTCTGAAAGTTTGTGAACGAGATGAATGCCAAAACATTAGTCATCGTCTCACCTAAAATGATTCGCAGTTAGTTTGCTGTTCAAGCGCTTCATTGCCTTGACTGCAGGCCATGCCTCACAGGTATTCATCACACTTTATGTCTTGAAAATTAGTTAACGTTTTTGAAATTTATGCAAGACGAACTTTCCTATAGATGAACGAGATAAACGGATGAACAGATGAACTTTCCTAACTGCCGTCTCGGAAATTAAAGTCACTTTACATTTAATGGCTCTAAATATAAAGTGACTTTAATTACGCGCACTTTGTTACAAGACACTGCATCATTTTAGGGAGTAAATTTACTTGCATGACTCTTCCCCCTCCTTTTCCAGATGATTTTGGCTAATTTTTTTATTTCTAAGTAGGCTTATTTTCTCCGGTAAACCAATGATATGTAGATACAAATAAACCATACATCATGGTACACCACCTCTGCGCAAGCCGGTTGCAATAAAGACAGGAGCCAGTTTGATTCATCCGCCACACCGTACTCACCGCCAGAGGTTTACTGAGCAACTCGACTACCGAGCTTCCTACCCTGTGACAACGAGAATCTCCATAACCTCATTAAGGATCGCTGAGGGACGACAGGCTACGCAGCTCGTTCGAGAACCTCGAAAGGGTCGCCGTGACTGTCCAGTCCCCGATGAACAAGATAAGTGATCGCGCCGACAAATGGCAGCGGGCAGAGAAGTGCTCAAGCAGACACGCGATCTGCTTGCTCATCTTCAAAATGGCTTAGGAGAAATATAAAGCTCGGAGAAATTGGATGTCTCATGAATAGCGAAAAGGACAAAATCCACTGGCGCGACGCCGTCGAAGAAGCCGAGGAGAGAAGCGATAAGAGCAAACACAATCATGTGATTGATGTCAAGAAGGAGCATTCGCGGCTGTCTCGAATAAGTGCTGCGAATCCTGGCATCGAGATTCTAGAACAAATTAAGCGGAAAGACTTGTATGAACTGACCAAACAATACGACTTTATTGTCTCAACACAGCGAAACAACGCCAGTAATACGGACTATCCTTGGAAACGCCGCGATGAACGAAGAGGAGTAATCGAAATTTTATTTTTCCCTCACCGTCGTCTTAAAACATTCATTTTTTTTTTCGCTCTCTCGATTGATATATGTACTTAATTAATTATAATATCACTGAAGTATGTACAAATGCACGTGATGAATGACGAATGCATAATACTTGTTGGAGGTTCCGTCGTCATAACAATCAATTTTTTCCTCGTTGCAGTCGTTTTTGATACACTCTCTTTTTCGCGATACATGGTTTTTCTCATAATATATATGTACATAACTGCTTATTGACCACATGCATTGTTTGATTTTTCTCCGAAAGAAAAATCAATTGGAAAGGAATGTTCATTTAAATATACATAGTCTTAGATTAAAAATATGGCATATTAAGAACTTTTCCTCGCGAACTTATTCAGTTTCAATGAGCAAAAGTGCATCCGACTAGTATAAAAGGGCGTTTCACTCGGGGCAATTTCATTCTCTCTTTTCTATACTTCTCCCACTTCTCTCTCTCATCTCTCCACGATGGGAGCCTTCGTCATCTTCTTCCTTTTCGTCCTCGTCGCCGGTGGCGTTGCATACAAGGCCCGTTTACGCTGGTCTCTCCCTCCCTTCCCATTTATTTGCAAGAGCCATACTTCATCTTTTACTCTCGTAAAAGCTGGAAACGAACAACGCTTACGAAGATATTAATTATAAACTCAGAGTAAATATTTTGTTTTGTTTTTCAGATGGGCCTCGTGGACGAGTACCTGCCGAAGATCCAGGTGGCGCTGAACGGCGGACAGCCCCAGGCAGTCCCTGCTCAGTAGAGGTTGAAATGTTGAAATATATTTACTGCAAACAAGTTAATATTTAAGGTTTTGTTAAAAAATAACTTTATACCTGCATATTTAACAATAAAAAGTGAGAAAGACCTGGAAATGTCGAATTTCCGTGAGATTCATTGAAAGGACCTCTCAAGTCCAGCAAAACTTCGTATGAACAACAGCCAAGGTTCAAATATGGTAATATGCTCAGCTGAAACCGTATAAAAGCGCAGAATTGCCTGGGAAGAATCATTCTCTTCCGCGCTTCACCTCCCGAGCTCTTCTTCTTCAATCCGAGTGTCATCTCTTCAGCAGAAATGGCTGGTGACTACGCGCCGTCCTTCTACGTTGCTAGGTTTTCAAATGCCAATCCCTTCGCATGAAAAAGGGGTTTCATAATTATTCATTATCTTTTCAGCTTCGAGCAGCAGGCTCCTTCTGCCCGTCCCGACGCTTCGGCTCCCCTCCTCACTGCAGTCCCTCATTCCACATACGGAGTCAGAATTTTTTAATATAGTTAGTAAGGAAAGTAATAAAAAGTATATATAAACTCATAATCATCCATACAATTGCAGGGTGAAGTGTACTCTAATGGTAATGCCCAGCCCTCTGCTGGTTATGCCCCGCCCTCCGCTCTCTATTGCCCGCCCTCTGCTGGCTATGCTGCGGCCCCCGCTGGCTATGCCCCGCCTTCCGCTAGCTATGCTCGGCCCTCCGCTGGCTATGCCCCGCTTTCCGCTGGCTATGCTCCGCCCTCCGCTGGCTATGCTCCGCCCTCCGCTGGCTATGCCCCGCCCTCTTCTGGCCATGTCCCACCCCCTGCTGGGTATGCCCCGCCCTCTGCTGGCTATGCTCCGGCCCCCGCTGGCTATGCTCCGGCCCCCGCTGGCTATGCCCCGCCTCCTCAGCACCTTTCTCCCAATCAGTATCCTGCTCCTGTCCCTCTGGGCCAGCACGCTGTTCCGATCCGACAGGCTCAGCCTCAGCAGAGTTTGTTTTTTTTTAGTCAGGATATCACACTTATCGGAACATAAAGAAGGACAAATGGTCAACTTTGCTGTACCATCGAAAATGAACAACATTTTACTTAAAAAGTAAGTGAACTATCGGTAAGAGAGTTCATTTGACCTCACTGGAAGATTTGTTATTCCAGTTGCTGCTCTAGTCTATTCCGAGTACATCCCGGCCAGCGGACTTCTCGTCTACCACCAGCAGCATCCTCGCCAGTACGCGCCACCCGCCGGGGCCAACATCTACCAGCAGGTCCCAAGACGAAAAAGAGATACCGTAACCTGTCAATTGATCAATACTCGGAAGAGCCTTTGAAAACTAAATTTTATAGCAGGGCGCCATCTACAATGTTCCGCAGCAGCAGCAGGGGCAGGGACTCTACTACCCGGCGCAGGCAAGCAACCCTTCCGTCTACCCGGCTCTTCAGGTTAAAACAGCGATGAAGAAATGAATTTCAGAATATCATCGTGGAATGTCTTTTAGCAATAGTTTCCATTTGAAAAAAAACAATAATATCTATAAAAATAAATAAATAAATAAACAATAATATCAAATTCAGCAGCACCAGCAGCCGCCAGCTCAGATCTACAATGCGGCACAGCATCAGCCTCTTCAGCAGATTGTGAATCATTATGAAAACAAAAGCGTTTTAAACTTTGCCAGCCTATAAATTTCTTAATATTAAAATATACACATTTGCAGCCTGGATACCAGCAGCAGCAGCCGCAGCAGTACTACAGCGCCCCTCAGGTATTAATAACAGAGAAATAAAATTGAATTAATAGATCAAAAATTACTTCCTTTTCAAAATAAATTTCAACTAAAATAGCATGGCTACCCGACTCCTCCGTCCGCCATGGACTCGCAGCAGCAGCTGCCTCCTCCGGCCTACCAGAACCAGGCTGAGCGCTCTGCTTCCGTCCGCCGCTCGCGCTCTGGCGGTCGGCTTGCAAAATGATATTAAAATAATTGCCATTCTTTCACTTTTAAGATCGCATTGCCGCCGCTCCGGCTGGCCGCGACAACAGCAACAATGTCTGGGTAAGATTATGTTTTTTGTTAATCATATTATTTTCTAAATTTCAGGCTGGCGCTCGTGCCCAGCAGGCTCCTCCCGTCGTGTATCCCGTGCCGCCGCAGAATCAGGCATCGAAAGCCTCCTGCCCAGGCCACCGCCAGCTCCAGCAGCCTGTGCACAAGTCGCCGCGCCCTGGTGCAGAGGCATCTCGCAGTGGCCGCGCTGTCAGTTTCGGAAGCCTTTCTCTTTTGCGTAAATACATTCTTGAATTTAGATCTCCCAGCAGCCTCGCGCCCCCATTCAGGGCAGCATCTCCGGCGGGAAGGCTGTGAGCATTTCCTAGCAATACATTATTCACATAATAATCCGCTTAGGATTGTAATCAGGAAAATGCAATTTACAAAATTTATTAGCAACGTACAAAAGTATTCACTTCCTCCCATCCCAGGCCCCGGCCATCTCTGCGTACTGCGACAAAAAAAAAACGAGACCTACGCCTTCGATGCTCCGCTCCTGGCCTACCGTAACCAGCGGGCCAACGCTCCGCCCACTGCCTACAGTTCAATTTGAATTATTTTTGGTCTTTCAGAAAAGTATTTTAACCTTTCTGATTGAAGGCTCGGAATCGAAGGAGTCGAACAAGAGTGACCGCTCGGCCAAGTCGAACAAGAGCCTAAAGAGCAAGAAGAGCATGAAGGGCCCTTCGCATGGCAATGCCAACCTCGCGCTCTCGCCCTGTCCGTTCGCGTTATCATTAGCCTTAACCTTTTTATCGTTAATATCTCTATTGTGATTTTTTGCAGCGGTGTCGAAGGACTCGCTTAACCGCGTCACTGCTAGCCTTAAGGCGAACAAAATCGTCAGTGCTTTTTCATAACTGTTTTGTTATTATTGTAATAAAATAAAAAATTTCTTAATAATATTTCCCTCTTTTCCAGAACCCGGCCCCCTCTGCTCCGCCGGCCGCCCCCCTCCGCCAGCAGCAGCCGAAGCCGTCCGTGTACAGCAGCAGCGAGCTGCGCACCCCGCGTCTGAACTAAGTTCCATTCGCCTCTCAAGGAACGCGTCCCGACTCCTCCATCACCCTCTGCATCATTCCCCTTCCTCCTTCCACTCCCTCCCGGTCTAATCCACTCTCTGCCTCGGATTTTATATGGTAAATAAAGCGTTCTATTTGAATCAGAATTGCAAGTCAAAAGTTCCGATAAAATATGATAACAAAAATCTCATGAAATCTTTATCAGATCATTCTCGGCCAGCCTATTTCTTGGCAAATTTGGACTCTGCAAAGTAGGGGGGAAGAGGGTGGGCCCCCGGGGCCGGGGCACTGCATGCAGGCTTTCTAGAAGTCGTTTGTGAATTCTTCTTTTATTGTCGTGTATATTTTATGTTTAAAGGAGGGCGATCACCGAAAAGTCGTTCACGACATATGAAACATTTTACGTATTTTCGAATAGTTTTTAGCATATAGATAAGAGATATGCACATGAAAAACCACAAAAAAGTTTCACATTCAAGTATATGCACTTGAAAGTGCAACTTTTGAATTAAATTCATATTGGTGTCTCAGTGCAAAAATGTGGTGTACACAGTAACTAGGGTACATTTACCATCGCGGGAAGATAAAATTTACAAAGCCATCGCGACTTTGACATTTTAGTAAGCTTAATAAAGTTTTTGTGTCAGTTTTTCTGTAAATACTTTTAGCAAGAACAAAACAACGTCAAAATAGTCAATCAGAATTGACATCCCGCGTTGGGAAAAAGCATGCATTTGGCCACAAGTGTACCGTACATCTTAGTTTGCTCCGATGGACTTCCATTCGAGATTTTTGTATGCTTGAACGCATATTAGTAAATTTTCGGTGATCGCCCTTCTTTAACTTTGCATGCAGAGAAATCTCCAGGAAAAATTCTTTTGTTTTCTCTGTAATGTGCTTTGGAGCTTTATAGAATGAAATAGTAATCTATTGAAATAAGTCGTCTAATTGTTTTCTAGAACAGTTTTGCAATCCTAAGTCAATTTTATTCGTGCTTTAGGTTTCAATTTGTTTAGATGATGTGCTTTCATTGAAATAGAACCCAGATGTTGTCCATGAATCTTATATAAAGAGATTAAGAGAACGAAATAGTGGCATAGAACGAGAGAATGAGAACGAGCGAGAGAGAGAGAGCTAGAGAGTGAGAGCGAGAGAGAGAGAGAAAGAAATTGAATGAATGAGAAAGAGAGAGACGATCAGCTTTTCCTCCCGTTGCCACATCGAATCGTGTTTTATCAGCTATCTTTCATCGCACGCCATGCACTTAGTCGTGTTCCGGAGTCTCTTTCTCTCTCTCCTTCACTTTCTCTCCCCTTCTCTCTCCGTCACCCTATATCTCTGTGTCGCACTCTCTCCTCTTTCTCTGATTCCTTTATTTCTCTCTCTCTCTCTCTCTCTCTCTCTCTCTCTCTTTTTCTCCTATCTTTCTTCTCTTTGTTGACTCGGAGAGAATGACGTCCGCGAAGAGAACATCCCGGATGAAGCTGAGTCACCTGCAAGCGGTGCGGTTCACGAGCGTCGCGGTTTATGAACTGTAATCGTTTCACAATAACCATATTAGTAAGTATGACAAACAGTGACATTTCAACACGTTTTTGTGTTTTTCCTCTTTTCTGCTGTGTAATACTTCAGAATTTAAATAAAATTGCATACAAAAGTTTCAGTCTTTCGGATATTTCTTGAATTATGTACATACATACGTATGTGTAGCACATTTTGCTGTTGTGTACGTATGCGTATACATACGTATGTGTACAATTGTTTTTCCATATGTTTTCTATTATGTCATGTTTCCTCGCTTTGTTTTTGGTAGAGACCACCAAGGACAGATAGAAGAAGTGAAGACATGCATATTTCATATTTTCTTGAAACTCTCAAGGGCTGTCTATATTATTTGCTCTTCCTTAATCGTTCTTCATTCGTCCCGTAAAGTTTCTCAAAGTCAGGCAATCAATTTGATGAAATTCCAACTCGAGAGGTGACAGAAAATTAGCCTCTTTTTCTGTTTTTCTGCTGATCCATGCATAATGACACAAATAATGAAGATCTATTTGGTGTGTAATGGTGCAAACAACTTTGGCGGTTCAAGCTCGGTCAGCAGCTTGCGCGGTTTGCAGGTGAGATTGACAGAGAGAGAGAGAGAGAGAGAGAGAGAGAGAGAGAGAGAGAGAGAGCAAGAGAGAGGGAGAAATGAGTTATAAAGAGAATGACAAAGATATGGAGAGAAAGGTAAAGAAAAAAGAAGAATGCAAAATGAGAACAAGAGGGAGAGAGAGCCATTCTTTCCCCTTTCGTTTTGCTTTCGGAGAATACTTTCATGTCCTTCAAAAAACAGTGCATGTGGTCACAAATCTGTTAAAGCGCTTACAAAAATTTACTTCATTTGTTGCGAAAAAAATATGCGTGATGATGATAGTGCTGATGATCTTAGGCAAGTCAAATTTTCTAAGTCCAGAACTCCTGTTGAAATTTTCGACCGTTATTTTTCTAAGTCCAGAAGTCCCCGTTGAAATTTTTCCCTTTATTTTTCTAAGTCCAAGATTCATTCCACCTTGTTCTTGGTCAACCGAAATATCACAAGTCCAGGATCCTGATAGGATCCGAACCTGGGTCACTTGCGTCGTAAGTCCCGGCGTTACCAATCGGCCAATCGTCCATCATACCAAGTAGCAAGTGAAGATGTAGACATTCGTGTGGAAGTGATCATACATCAGAGATCACACATCACTCACGAAGGGGGATATTTCCAAGTACAGATTTCTGCTAGTCGAAATTTCACAAGTCCAGAACACTGACAAGGGAACCATCTGAAGATATGTTGGAAGATTTTGATCTCACCTGTCCAGATCGATTGGTACGGTCAAGAAATGATGTCAACTATTTTTACTTTTTCCTTAATGGCCTCCGGCGATTTTATATTAATTTTTAAAATTTGCATAAATCGCAGATGTGGGGTGCTGATCGTTGCTTTACCATTGTCAACGACCCGCTTGAGATATAAAATGTGACCAGCGTGGCGCAGTTAGTTGCGCGCTCGCCCGTTGTTTTGAGTGTCGCGGGTTCAAATCCAGTTTGGAGCAGATGTTTTGCTATTGTTTTGGATATTCAATTTTGGCAAAGTACATATGTACATAAAAAATTTTTTAAGGAGAGCGCGTTTTTGTACTTTAAAAATTACCATATTTATCTTCTCGTATTGGGCAATGGGCAATGGCACTTCACCATGTCTGCAAATCCACAAGCGGTTGTTCGTCTTTTGCTGGATAGATTTGGCGTCTCTGATACATCGGCGGAATTCACTCGAGAGGACCATAAACTAATTAATTCACTCGAGAGGACCATAAACGTCTTTCGTTACGAAGAAGACCATGAGCCGGAAAGCAGATATTGCGAAAGAATTTATATTTACTTTACCAAATTTGAGTATATTAAACTGCAGCAAAACATAAGCACCGGAAGGGATTCGAACCTGCGACAGTCAAAACTGTAGGCTAGCGCACTACTAACTGCGCCACGCTGTTCACATTCCAAGATTCAATTCAGGCATTCATAATTGCAAAGCCATTAATTTCCATTATTTTATGCAATTTTTAAAAATTAATATAAAATCGCCGAAGGCCATTAAGGAAAAAGTAAAAATAGTTGACATCATTTCTAGACCGTACTAATCGATCTGGACAGGTGAGATCAAAATCCTCCAACATATCTTCAGATGGTTCCCTTGTGAGAGGAATCGAACCCGAGCCGCTTGCGTCTTATGTCGTGACGTTACCAATGTGCTATTCGGTCATCATACCAAATTGCAACTGAAGATGTAGACATTCGAAAGGGGATGAAATTTTGCTAAGTCCAGAAAACTCATGAAATTTTTACAAGTAAATATCCAAGCCAGTAGAAAAATCGCAAGTCCAGAATAAATACAACAATTGATATTGCCCCGAGGGGAGATTTTATCATATTCAATATATAACAATCACGATGAGGCAAAATTCTCGAGAACAGATTTTTCACGAATATTATTGAGGGTGACATTGTGAAACACAGCAGATTGGATTCTCTGGTTGGCGACGATACAAGAATTGCAGAGACGAATATTTGTCATGTTGTTCGTCGTAGTGTCATTAAGCCTTGCACAAACATTGCAAACAGCAATGACGATGAATCGGTGGCTTTTCAAGAGGTGCCCGTGATTGCTTACATGAGATGGACGTTGGAAGGCATCAACGAGTTCCTTGAAGCTCTTCTGCAAATTTATAACAAATGGTGAAATTGCAAGAGCACGAGTAAAGTATTCCTTTGCCTTAGGTTCATCCTTTGCAGTCGCATTAAACCTTCGTTTGCGTTCACGAAGCTGAAAATGAAAGATATATGGAAAATATTCAAAAACACGCAATTTTAAACAAAACCTTTTCTTTACGTGAAGTCTTGGACTGCGAGGAAATGGAAGACGAAGAAGATGAAGATGAAGAAGACTGGGAACGAACCATTTGACCTGTTTCTCCTCGATTCGAATTCCACATGTGAAGTAGGTGAAGACAGAGAGTGGAACGCGACTCGGAAGAACCATTATGCCTATTGATCATTAAAAACGTTACGAAAGTGATCAATTTGGTAAAGACCATCATATTCTGCATAAATCACGAGTTGAAGACCATTGTCGGGTGTTTTCTCGGAAAAACGCATCGATAATTGTGTTGTACCACTACGCACTAGTTCAAAGTCTGCGTAAGTGTCCGTTGATGAAAGATTAAATGCAAATAAAGAAAAACCTTTCTTGTACATTTTGTATCCTATTGCCAAGTCACGATTTTCACCAACAGCACCAATGTTCTCGTAAAACATGACAAAAGCTTCAGCAAAAGAATTAGTTTTGAAATTTATCTTTTGCGGTTGTGCAGGAAAAGTTACACCACCAGCATCTATACATACTTCCGAAATGTTAAAGCTTTGGAAATTAAAGGGGGAATGTGAAACACTACCCTCATAGGCATGTTGGTCTATGCAACCAATAATAATACGGCGAGGAATTAAATCTGTAAAGATTGTAGAGAAGGGAAAATCAAAGCGACCACCCGGTACAGAGACAACGCGTACTCTGGTACGTCGATAGGGATATCGTGCAGGATGGGATAGGAGGGTCTGTTCAAGGGCAAGATTAACAGAACTGATCACATCAACAGCACGAATAAGAAGTTTCATAGAGACGACCTCAATTTTTGCACCATTAGGCGATGCATCATGACTTTCTAGCACAAAAGCATCGCTATTGCGATGGAAGGTAAACTGAACGTTTAAATGTGGAAATAGCAGTCGGTCAGTTGTGAAATGGTCAATATGAACAGGAGAAACAATGTCCAACTCTCCCGTTGAAGAAATTGCGTCTAATCTGCTCTTATATCCCTTATTATCTGCACTGTCAAGACCAACATCATTGTCTTCAAAGTAACCAGCCGCTTGAAGTATACCAAACTTTCGATCTGTAATATGTGTCAAAAGCGTCTCGAGGTACGCCTTGTATGCATACTGACTACATTCGAATATTTGTTGGTTATTGATTTGCAAGTTGACTTGATCAAAAAAGGTTCCACCAATATAGTTTATTAATGCATACTTGGACACTTTTGTGGCATCATTATGAACAAGCTTTAGTTTAAACGCAATGTAACACTTGCTAACCTGCAAGAAATGTCTCGAGTCAACAATGTTAAAAGTAAAAGGTCCAGTGTTGTTAATAGGTGTGCTTGTTGGAATTGAAAGCCATCGGGCAGAATCAAAGGCAACTTGTGTTGAAGGAATGTCAAATAGGGAAAGTTCACTACGTGTTGAGGGTGGTGATTTGGGATCTATTAGTTTACCAACCATTACGTAAATATATCACTGGGAAATTTTTGAACAACAGGTCGCGACCGACGTTTTCGAACGACTGAATGACGTCCCTTTCTTGATGTCTTGCTTTTAGGCTTACGTTTCTTTGTCTTTTTCTTTTGTGTCTTTCTTTTCTTTGAAATTTGTCGACGGACACGAGAACCAGTACCACCTTGCAATGCAGAAGTAGCTCGATTAACAATTGAACGATGAGGTCCATGTACACGAAAACTTTCTTCTAATGGTTTTCCGGAAGAAACGTCGTCGACGACGTTGGCACTAGCGTTAAGTGCTTCGCTGAGGATTGATCGTCCGGCGCTACGAGTAAGTGGCAAAATGAAGTTAAAGAGTTTCGAGAGGACACCACCAACGCCACTACCACCACGCTGATAAGGAATACCACGGAAACCACTGCCACTTTGGCGTGCTTGTTCCAAGAAGACGGCATGCCAGTCAATGGAATTATCGGGGTCATATGTGACATGCATTTTTATTATTGCAATCGGAAGTCGTGGCGACGTGAACGAAAGTGAAGTTGAATACAAACGGTGCCAGAATGAAAGTTAACAACCTCGTCCTGATCGTTTTTTATACTAATGTGTATCGAGTCAACGTATCGAGACTTTATTGGAAGGTATTGGGGGCGGAAAAAGGCAGAATAAACATTGTCACCAGGACTTCCTTCAACCGTAAGCACTTTAAGTAGAGGACTAAGAACATTGGAAACAATTTGGTTTTCGATGATATTTGTGTAAATGTAAAATATATCTTTCGCTACGTGTACGGAATGTTTTCCGACATACTGTCCATCTGAATAGCCAACAAGTCTTGTGGCCAGACCAAGTAAATAGGCTATTTTCTTTGACATGCTAACTGCGTAAACATCTTCAGGTTATTTGATGGTACACTTCCGTGCAATGCTATTGTATGTTATAAAATCGTTGGTAATATCTTTCTTGGTGGTAAGGTTGTACGAGGTGGCTACTTCCACATTAATCAAAGAAATTAAATCGTCAACCTTTTCGTATGAATTCGGGGGAATGGTTACGACCGTTCGAATACTTTCCCCCTTGTTTGTCTTATCAAAATACTCTAGAATAATATTGTTCTCGTTAAAGTCGTCCTTTTCTTGTTTTGTAGTAATTCTGTCATATGTATTGGGGTAAATAATTTCGGTCATTGCAACCTCATAGTCTGATTTAAAATGCAAAGGTGCAGGAAGACGAATACGAAAATCACCAATTTTATCACCTTCATGTGTATTGCTTATCAGGTAAACATAAAAATCATCATTGTTATTCATATTTAGACGGGTGGATGTGTATTATAACGTCGGTTTGGAATGGTCGGGGAAGGAAGAAGATAGCCAATACACGAGGAAAGGGTTACAATCCAAAGTTTATTGTCGTCTTTACGTGTGCCAAAAGTTAGATTATATATCGACACTAGAACAACTGTATAAATAAGTATTACTTGTGCAATGTAGACAAACAGCGCACGTGAACACGACACTTCACCACAATGCCACGAAGCACTTCTAGTTTCGTCAGGGGCGAGTGACAACTTTTCTAGCATGTTTTGCATCAATCCAAGAATCAAATGAAGGTGGGTAACCAAGCCAACGTACTAATATTTCCTTCTTGCCCGAGCGTGTTCTTCTTGCAAGTACACGTTCAATTTTATACTCGTGGTCGGGCGAAGAAACGTGTGATACGAGTTCACGCTCGTAGACAATACTATCAATTTCCTCACCGTTCAAATCTTCAATAATGTACGCGGGTGGGTCCTTGAATAGACACTTTTTTATGCGGAATATTTCCAGTGTAAAAGTATTCTTATATCCCTTTGTAAAAGCACCGCGAAGACGAGAAAGACGCACAGTATCGCCTGGTGCATAGCGATGCTTATCCATGAGTTGTTTTTCCTCTGCATAAAGGGTTTGCCAAACAAATTCTGCATTTGTTGCATTTACGGACGAGGGTGCAATGCCACCAATAGAAGAAATTGGTGAATCGTTTAGTGCTTTGGTAGCATCTTGTAAAACATCCAACCAGCGATATGTATTATGTTCGGAAAAATAACGGTATAGTCTTGTCTTTAGTCTACGTATTGTATTTTCTGCAAGTGCACACTTTACATTATGATTCTTTGGAATACGATGTTCAATTTCGTTTTGTGATAACAAACGTTTAAAGTTGGAATTTAAAAATTCTTTCCCTGCATCAGTATAAAGACGAAAAGGGGACCGTCCAGAAGTTTTAATTATACGTTCGTAAGCCTTTGTTGTTTCAGCACCACTTTTATTTAAAAGAGGTTCGCTCATTACAAATCGAGATAGGACATCAACTACAACAAGAATGCAAGTATAGCCAGAATTGTGACGCTTAAGGTCGGCCATTATGGCAAGATCTGCTTGGTGGTCGCTATCAATCCATGTACACTGTGTCTTACTTGTTTTTATTCGATTCAATCTGGGAAAATGGGTAGTATATGTAGACTGTTTATGTAGAAACGCTTTAACGTCTCCAAGTTTAACTTTTAATCCTTTCTTTCGGGCAGCTTCATAAAGACGACGAACACCACTGTATCCGCCATAGCTACTAATGTCGGTATAAATTTTTATTAATTCTTCCATTGTATTGCGTAGGCCAAAGGGTAACTGCAAAGTTGGTGCCACGAAACTCGACAAGATCCGCACGGGCACTTTTACCCAACATTAAAGGTGAAAACTTGGTTCTTTTTAGGGCTGCCCCAAATTCTTTCGCGCCTTGAACCGGATCTGAACGTGTACGCCACTGACTGGAAAAGTCTTCAATCAGTGAAGCTATATCGTACTCGTTTTGTCCAAGTGTAATCTTGTCTTTAACAACTGGGAATTCTGTGGAATTTGCAATTAAATGATTGACAAGTGTTGCAGCCTTTCTCTTAAGTGTATCATTTGAAAATTGAAGTGTCTTTAAGAAATTTTGTTCAAAAAATCCTGTGCCCGCCAGAATTATATGCTGTTTTGCCTAAAGGACTGTTCGGGTATAAGCAATACGTCGAATGTGTGCCACGAAAGGCTTTAACTTCTTCTTTTGTGTCTTGGGTATATAGGCCGTACCGTGAAGAATATTACAAAGTGCCTCGACAATACAAATGACTGTGTTAGCATCCGCCTCATTAACATGACTTTCAAAATATTTTGTTGATGCAAGAGAAGAAATCTTTTTTAAAACGTCCTTGTCCCACACTGCTTTTGCAGGATTCATTTTGCTGTATAGCAATAAACACGTTCCGTGTCGGGAAAAATACTTGTACGAAGACAGAACTTTAACTCTGTCGTCTTATGTAGGTCTAGAAAGAGGTAACTGTGTGCACTAGAAGTGGCGTCAGTGTAGGCGTCAATAAAAAATTGTCGGTTTGTTGGAAAAAGTTTACTAGCAAGATTACGAATCATCAACTGATCAGCATTGTTCTTAAATAGACAAAGGTAGCTAGAGTTTATGCGTAATGTTCGAATAGTTTTCCCATAAAATAGTGAATGAACCACACAAATTACCGACATGTCAAAGTGGTGTGAGGCAACAGTAAAAAGTTTTTCGGCATCATGCCAACGTTCAAGCTTTACCATTAGATCGTCAAGAACAAGTAGTGCTTTTTCATTCTTCTTTTCCCTCAACATTTCAATGTCAGGGATGCCTTCATGCATTGTGACATGTGCAAGATTGGCAAACTCGTTATAGACAGTTTGGTATTCATTGTAACAGAAAATAACATGTCCAGGCTTTACATTTTCATACACTTGTTCCCTTGTTGTTATAATTTTGTGAATTAGGGTGCTTTTTCCACATCCCGAAGGTCCACATACAAGCATACACGAAGGCCAAGCAAGATACATTTATCACAAGTTTCAAAAGTATTGTATCGCAAGTTTCAAAAGTACTTATTTTTTCCAAGAACAACAACTCAAATCAAAATTATTCAAAGTACTCTTCACAATTCAAGACAGTCGGAAAAACTGAAACCTATTGGCAATTCATTACAAGTGACAATGAAATTTTCTAGCAAAGCTTCACAAGAAAAGGCAGACAGTGATTGGTGCACTATGTGCCTCGATACCCGTATGGGAACGTCCCATACGTCCCAAAGGGAATCCTTCGCTTGTTGAAGACCGGCTGGAAGAGTTTCTCGAATGTCACGGTTTCGATGCCGTGATCGCCGTCGATGGCGAAGCGCTCGTACGGGATGGGAATCTTCTTCCATCCCGTGCGATTCTTGAGGCGCCGCACAAAGCGATGCATCGATCTGAAATGTATCGACGCTGCAGAGTCCCTCGTAACGGGGAAGCCTCTGCACTTCGCTTTCTCGTGCGTCTTGCCATCGGGCGTCTGCCATCGATAGGCATACGCCTTGGGTCCCTGGGCGACGAATTCCGTGCCGCGCCCGCCTCCGAGCTCATCCGTGAGATCTCCGAGGAAATCGCATTCCAGCTCGGCCAAGGGGTCGACCTCGTCCTCCTTGTGCAGATAGAGGACCGAGTCGGTGTCTGAAAGTAATGTTTTATTTAAAAATAAACATGGTAAATAGAAAGAAATACTAATCGTAATAAAGTTATACTTACCGACATAGAGGAGCCTCTCTTCGGGATGAGGGATCCTCTGGATGATGTTCAGCAGGGTGCATCTGGCATAGGCAGTTGTCAAAACTGCCGACGCCAGACTCGTTGTCGGGAGAGGCTTCAGTGTTGCCGACGTCGATGGCCGGAAGGTGACCTGGAGCTTTCTGTCGCCGAGCAGACAGTAGTCCCGCACGTCCACGTCCGCGTCATTCATGAGGCGGAAGAAGCGGCTCGGATCGTCGACAATCTCCGTTTTCAGCCTGTCGTTCCTCTCTCCCAGCTTGCCCCACTGTAAATATGTACATTCATATAAAAAGAAAACAATATGTATTAAAAAAAATTTTTAAACTGACAAGCGAATTGGCCATCAGCTTGGAGACTTGTCTGGCCGCGGGATTGTGCGCAATCGTGTCCGCGTTCAAGCGGATTCCTTCTCTCTCCTCGAAGCGCGTGATGAACGCGTTCTTCTTCTCTTCAGTGTCCGCGGAAGCAGGCCACCCGGATGCCTCCTATAAAATATAAATATTGCAAGATACAAATAATCAAAATAATATATACCGTCTTTTTGCCGACCCACGTGTCCATGTATTCGGACAGTACACCGTGGGATAATTGTCCAGTGGTCGCGTTCCGCTCATAGAGCGACCACTTCTTATAGTGGCGCGCCTAAATAAATAAAATTTACTGCTTTGTTTAAATAAAATTTACTATTACCAAATTTTTTTGAAACGAACCGAGTGGATCTTCAGGATCTTGTATCCACACCTGAGCGCCTCGATGAGTTCGACGGTGGCGAACGTGCCGACGAACTGCCTCTGCTTCTTGCTGTGCTGGCAGCCGAGAGTGTAAGGGTCCATCTTCTCGGCGCATGCGGCACACAGAGGCATGACGTTCTTGCCGCCAGAACGAAGCGCCAGAACGGGAAGGAAGAGACGAGTCGGCGGTAGAACCTCATTGCATGTATTAATAAATGTTTTAATTAATAAATATTGGACTTACTGTGCACTTGACGAATCCTTGAATCGTCAGCTCTTCCGGCTTCGTGATGGGCGTCTGGATTCTTGAGACGTCGAGCATCTTGCCCTTACCCACCGGGTACGGTCTGTACTTGTTCGTGTACGGGTACAAGCCTAAAGAAAAATGTTCAATTACTTATTTAAATAATATTAAATGTAAGATTATTCTTAAAAATACTTACTGCAGACGTCGAGGTAGCGGATCTTGTACCCGGGCTCTGGTTTCGCATACATGCGGAACACCTCGCATCTCCCGCCAAAGAAGGCGTCGTAGAGATTGAGAGGCTCCTGTAAATGAACATGTATTTTTATTAAACGAAATAAGTAAAAATTTCTAACCCCAATCTCGTAGTCGGCAAAGAACTGCCGCATCTTGTCGTCCTTCTTGAGCCTCTTCTCGATCTGGCACTCTCTGATGACGATGACCTTGTGCTTGCGTCTGAGATGCTGGAGGCGCGCCTCATCTTCCTGACGGATGAGGGCTGCACGCCGACCTCGCACCATCGTGTGGTCCGAATAGCTGCATCGACAGGCATGCCAGTAACAGCCGTGGATCTAAAATATATGTTGTATCAAAGGAATAAGAAACATATATAAATGAACAAACAATAAATGTTGAATATAAATGATTTATCAAAATTGCAAATGTACCTCAATGATGAGATCCCTCTTGCTCGGCCTCTTGGCGAATCCGTCGACGCGGTAGCGAGTTCCCTTGATTCTCTTCTCGCCACCGTGCTGCGCGTCACGGATTTGGACACCCTTTGTCTTCCTCAGGTAGCTAAAAGTAGAATATTGTTTGAAAAATAGAACAAAATTTTATAAATTAAATGTTACGCAAGCATCTTGAGTGCCAGACGACTCTGCTTGTCCTCGGCAGTAATGGGCTTCTCGACAGCCAAGAGGTCCTTCTTGAGGAACTTGCGGCGGAAGACACGCATGGCCGCACTGGCTGCAGTCACGCTCTCGTGAAAGACATGAACGCCCGTGGCGCCAAAGCACTCAGCATCGAAGGTGCGAATGCCTTCGTGCAGGAGGACGACATCGGAGAAGCAATAAGCTTCAATCTCCAGACGGAAGTCGAATGTAAATTCGTTCTGCTCGTGCTTGTCGTGCCAATCGTCGAATGCGGTCCTCGCCTCATCCCGCATCGACTTGTAGCCAAAGTACTTCTTGTCCGGGATCTTGCCAACGTACTGGTAGTTGGCAGGGCGATTGAAGCGGTGCGGAAAGTACCCCTAAATATTTATATTAGAAAAGTATATCTGATATGAATATTTAACATACCTTCTTCAATTCCTTTATTCCGAATGCCTTGGGGAATGAGGTGAGAGGCATGGCCAGGAAGCTCAGCGAGTCAACCATTCTGACGTTGTTGACCTCGAGTTTCATGATTTTTCTTCCGGCCATGATCAACTCGGAGGGCGAGACAGGGCTTCGGTCGCTGCACAGATGGCGCAGTATAAACTGGCCGTCATAGCTAAAATTATGAATAAATAAAAGGTGTAATTATTCAATTTAAATAAGAAAAACAAATTGATAAAATACTTACGCGCGGAGATTGTGGGCTACGACGGTGAAGCCCTTGTGTTCGTCTCCGAACACCCAGTCACAGAATTCCTCGATGATCCTCTTCTTGGGATTGTCCAGGGCTTGCCACTGCCATAGTCTCCTCCCTCCGCAGTTTTCGCAACTGCACGAGACGTCGTAGACGTCCTCGGGCAGTTTTCCTTCGCATTTTCCGCATGAGCGGAGAACGATAACGAGATTCGGGACGTGCATCTTGGCCCCCCTCTTATTCTTGACGATGCGTGTCTGAAGAAAACAAAGAATAATAATAAAATAGTGTCTGAAGATAAAGAAGAATAATAATCATACAATAAAAAATTTTAATAGACAAAATTAATAAAATTCTTACTTCGATGT